>BQNB010087255.1:0-27968 GCA_026074375.1 Tanacetum coccineum
GGTTGTTTCTACCCAAGGAATGCATAGGTCTACACCTAGAGCTCATAGGACACCTACCCTTACTGCTAGTACTTATGGGAAGAAGAGGAAGCAAACTGCTGGAGAATCAAGTTCACTAAGGAAATCATACAAAATAACCATTAGAAAGAAGAAACAGAGTACAACTCCAATTCCACCTCCAGGTGATGATCGAGAGAGAGAGAGACGAAGTGGCTGAAGCAACCATTCTAAGTCTTACATTACACAAAACTGCTTTAACTGCTGAAGCTCAAGAAAATATTGCTAAAGTACAAGAAAAACTAGATGAGGAGGAGATTGAAAAGATGGTTGAAGGTGACGAAGATGAAGAATTATATGCGAGTGAGTTTGTTGATTCAATGCTTAATGATGATTTTGATGATTCCGGTACTAGGTTAGAGCCAGGGAGTCATAAGGAAAATCTAGAACATGTTGTTGTTGTTGATGATGATGATGATGATGAAAAGAAGGTAGATGAAACGAAAGATGCTGAAATGGGTAGTTTGGAGACTAGGACTGAGGAGATGCAGACACCAATTCCCACACCACCTAGATCCCTTAGGATAATCTTATCTTCGGATAAGAACACTACTCAAGAATTGACGGATGATGTACCACTCCCAACTGCAACTACATCATCTAAACGAAGTATTTCCAGTAAGTATAGTCATCTTTCAGGTGCACTTCGCAGGATGTGTAGACGTCAAGGTTATATGATCCAAAACATGGAACGGACGTGCGTAACAAGAAAATATTTCTGGAAGACTCACAAGAAAGTTGACCAAGTTCTTCATGAGGTTGTACCACAACTTGTTGAACGAGCTACAGAAGATTTGATTGAAAACAACTTGAAGCTATACATCGCTGCAATCGTAATTGAAGATCGTGATGCTTTTTGTTCAGAAGTACCTAATCTTGTTTCTCAAGAATTTAATGCACAAGCACCACAGATCATAGAAGAACTTTTCAAGAATTACGTACAAAACAACGTTATTCAAGTCCATCCTACCACAACCACATCAACCGAACAAATTTCATCAGCTGATCTTCAACACCAACTATATTTAAAGATGAAAAGAAGTCTTCAAGATCAAGCTAATGATCAAGCATTATGGGAGGTACTGAAACGTAAATTTAAAAAGTCTTTCACCTCTAATACTTCTTGCAGGGATGATGATATTCACTCACATCATGATGATCATCAAGAGGATGATGCTCCTCTTGTGGGGTGAAAAGAGTGAAAGACATAAGGCATCAAAAAGTTTAAAGTATGAAAGAGGTTCTTCGTCTAAGCATCCAGCTAAAGATTTCACAACTTATGTATCCAAGCAACAACAACAACAGGAATGGGATGTATAGGTAGAGGAAACAGTTATTGATGAAGATGAGGTGATTCCGGAAGATGAAACACCTGAGCTAATCACAAAACTTCAAAATGTTGATAAACATGTTCCAACTATCTTTGATTATGCAAGAATGAAGGCTACACTGAATGATGCGTTAAGTAATCAATTCAAGAATGCTGAAGAGTATGCCTATCATTTGGAACAAACAACAAACTTTATGGAGAATAAGATAGTTTGGGAAAGCAGACAAGAGGATATAAGACATCCAGTACCAAGACCTCTCGTATTCTTTGGACCACAAAGGAATCCGAATGAACCTCCAAGTTATTTGAATAACAAAGATCTATTCTTTCTGAAGCATGGAAATACTAAGGAGAAGTACATTCTTTCGCTCCACAAGATACACGCAGAGCGATTTCCAAAAGCTGATCTGGAAGAAAAGATGAACCGTTGGGTTCGTAAAGAATTCAAGAATTTTAATGAAAACGCACGGCTATCAATTCAACATTGGAAAGATTCATGGCATAAAAGAGTGTACAAGAAAAATCAAAGAAGAGTCAGAAACAATCCAGAAGACTATTTCTCAAATCACAAGTTTACAGAAGTTGTCAGAATAACTATTGATTAACCACATGGTTTGGATTTCATGGAACAAATAATTGTGATGAGAAAAAATGATAAGCCAGATAGTTTTTCTAAAGCTGACTTCAAGTATCTGAACAGAAACGATATTGAATACTTGTATTATCTTTAACGAAACAAGAAGGTCAATTATCGAGAAACCAAGTTGATGAATTCATTAATAACGTTCATTAGAAGTCATGTGATTTGGGGGAGAGTTCATGATTTCCAGTTAGGAATAGAGAGTTGCCAAATCAAGGTCAATTTAACTGCACCAACATTGATATTTTTTGGTATTGAAGCATATGAACCATACTCAATAGTCGATGACTCAAATACAAGTTTGATTTACCTGAATAGTAAAAAAGAGAAACAGGTTATGTACTTAGTAGAGATTGTCACACCCCTAAACGAGGCCTGGATGGAATACGTTTCCGGGGGCGTGACGTCATAATATTCATCACACAAAGTACAAAGAACGACCACTAATGGACGTTTTAAAAATCATAACTCGTTGTATTCATTAAAAATAGATAAGTCTTACAAGATTTGAAATGAAAATTTAAAACGTTGCGGAAGCATAATTAAGTTTTCAAAAGACAACGAGTATGAATGATAATAAAGTCTTGAAAGATGATATCCTATTGCACGTAGACTCCACATAGCACATCAGAGGAGTCCAAAGCTAAGCACCTGAGAAAAACATGCTTAAAACGGTCAACATAAAGTTGAGTGAATTCATAGGTTTAGTTCAAACGATGTTATAGTGGACCACAAGATTTCAAAACGTATGCGACAGTTATAACATATACAACTTCACATAAAGAGGTATTTACGTTGCACTAAGCTCATGACACCGAAGCTAATTCCGAACATAGCATATAATACGCCAAATGATTGCTTGCCCTTCCAGGTGTCCGACCAAAGACCACCTAACTAGATTCGACATGACATATATCTGTTAGTCCTTGGACAACTCGAACTAGTGAGCGCTACTCACCCGGATATGGATAATTACTCCCAATAGATGTATTTATTCACTCGCGCTCCCTCAACCGGTCCTCCGGTCAAGAAATTAACAGTTCATGATAGTCGGGCAAATAGTGGTCTAAACGCTACTTAGGCAACACCTAAACAGGGAAAACTCACGTATAGTACTTGTGTCCAGTTTTAAAAACAAGCAATGTTTCTCACCCCAAGTTATAAAACATTTATTCAAAACGAGTAAAAGAGGGGCTATGAACTCACCTTATGCGAGTTGTGGATCAAAGGAAATCAGTTAAATAAAGATGGATCTCACGGTCCTAGCGACAACCTAAACATATCATTGTAGTTTAAGAATGATGTACAACAAATAACGCTTAACGCAAGAGCTGATCATCCAAGCATGAGTAGACACGGCGTATCCTTTTCAAACGTACTTTCGAAAGTTATAAGTTTTGACAAGTCTCGACACTTTAAAACATCTTTGAAAATATTTTGTCTTTTAGTGTATTTCGTATTTAGTGTAGTTCGTCTTTTAGTGTATTTTGTCTTTTACTGTATTTTGTCTTTTAGAGTATTTTGTCCTTTATTGTATTTCGTCCTTTAGTGTATTTTGTCCTTTAGTGTATTTCGTCTTTTAGTGTATTTCATCCTTTAGTGTATTTCGTCTTTTAGTGAATTTCATCTTTTAGAAATGTTGACCTAAACTCGACACTTAACGTTATTCTTCATTTTATCATAAGTTTGATAATAAAAGTATATTTATTCGAACGTTTTAAAAGTTTACGAAATTTCGGCATGACCTTTCGAAAAATATGCGATTTCCATTTTATCAACCTCGACTCGTAAAATATCCGTTTTACAAAGTCCAATCTTTTTATTGACATCGAAAGAATATCCGATCTATTTTCAACAACACCCCAAATGACACAACAAATCTGTTCTAAAACCTAAACTCTCTCTCGACTTTCAATTTACGCTTCCAACAAATCCAACATCTAACTTAATCTCTTCGCCAACAATATTTAAACTCAACATACGATAACTCTTAATAAATGATATAACCGTAGTAATAACAATATATATCAAAATAGTCACAACGAACTTTTATGCAAAAAAATACAACTACTTTTTATGTTCTTCTATTTATAAATAAAAAGATTAAATTTTGAGATTTGAGACTTGTAGTTTTATAGAAAAATAGGTAATGATTTACACAACGATCCGCTTTGTACACCTTGTTCGGAATGATCATACGAATGCAAAAGTACAACTTATTTATGAAAATAAAGAGAGGACTTGCAAGAAAACGCGACGAAAGATGATTAGGACTAAAAACAACCCAAACGTTGTTTTATAAAATACCCGGATGAAATAACAATCAACTCGAACAATATATCTTCAAATGTAAATGATTGAAAGTGAAAAATGTATGATTTTGTAAGTGTTTGTGTTGGTTCGTGTGTTTTAGAGAGAGAGAGCACAAGAGAAAATGAAACTAGTGTGTGAAAATGATTATGTAAAATGAGAAGCAAAGGTATATGAATACAAAGATCACACACACACACACACACACTCTTGTATATGCCGTTTGGTTAGGGGACAAGAAAAGGGGGACCAAAATGATCCACCTATCAAATGTTACCTAGTACTAGTCCTTAACCTTAAACCATGCAAGCTTGTCTAGTGAATTTGATTTTCAAAATTTGAATCCTATGTATGCATGCATACATATCCGGTTATGAACAAGGCAAGGGGGGACCAAAAATGTTTTCCCATATTCCAGGATCACTAGTGCTATTGGATGAATTAATTTCCAAGGCCTTTGTATGCACATGCATATGTATAGATTAAAACGCGTATCACGTAAATAACGAATCGAGTAACGGTAACACGGAAAATTACAAAATTTTAGATATTGCTTTAAAGCATAAAAATGTGGCTATTGCCAAAATACTACAACGTTTGGTGTCCCGGTTCGCTCCCGATGACGATTCTCAAATAATAACGGAACAATTTCCTGGTTAAAAGAAAAGGCTAAACGAAAATTTTTAAAAATTCAAATTACTAAACGAAAATGGATAAATTAATGAACGGAAATTCTCGAGGTGTCACATTCTTTCCCCGTTAAAGAAGCTTTGTCCTCAAAGCTTATGACACAACCTCTGCCGCAGGTGCAGAGTTGGTGAAAAGAAGCGGGTATTTATTTTGCATTTTGTCTTCACATTCCCAGGTGAACTCGACACCTCTCCTAGAGTTCCAACGTACCTTGACAATTGAAATATGGCTCTGCTTCAGACGCTTGACCTGACGGTCCATGACCTCGACAGGTTCTTCAATGAAGTGAAGTTTTTCATCGATTTGGATTTCATCCAGTGGTATAGCAAGAGATTCGTCGGCTAAGCATTTCTTCAAGTTCGAGGCGTGAAACGTACTATGAACTCTACTCAGCTGCTCTGGGAGTTCTAGTTGATAGGCGACGGTTCCTACTTTAGCTAAGATCTTAAAAGGTCTAATATATCTAGGGTTCAGCTTTCCCCGTTTGCCAAAACATATCACTCCTTTCCACGGAGATACCTCCAACTTGAAATTCTAAGGGTTTGCGTCTGACGTCAGCATAATTCTTTTGATGATCACGATTACCCAAATCGTGTAGTAACGGCTTGTTGTCTTTGGCAGGCTTGTGATAAAATCCATGGCTATATTTTTTTTTCATTTCTAATGGGCTGTTTCTGGTTGTACCAGTAAACCGGATGGCTTTTGAAACACGTCATGTATTTGCTGACCTAGGTGGCGGTGTCTGCTTCCATATCGGGCCATTGGTGAAATTGCTTAAGATTATGATATATCTTATCCGATTCCAAGGTGGATGAAATAGTTAGGTTTGTGTGGCTCATGCTTGATCAATTTTCCTAAGTCTCTAACGCGTGGTAACCGACTCCTCCTCCTAATGTAGAGAGTTCCATCAAGACGATTCTCATACTCTTTGCCCATGCCATGAAGGTTCTCACCTTTAATGTTCTCTTTCTTGAGAGCTTCTACTCGTGCCTCCTGGATCTGTGGCTGTAGGTTTAAATTAATGGTCATCACTAAGGCTCTCACTCTGAGAGGCTTAGCTCTTTCATTTCTGCTTAGAGCGTCTGCCGCAACGCTTGCTTTTCCAGGGTGATATCGAATCTTACAATCGAAATCACTAAGCAATCTTAACCATCTACGTGGTCTCATGTTTAATTCCTTTTGATCTAGAATGTGCCGTAATCTCTTATGGTTTGTAAGCGTGGTGCGTTTCATGCCATACGGGTAGTGTTCCTAAATCTTGAGAGTAAACACTATTGCCCCTAATTCTAGGTCATGTGTCGTGTAGTTCTTCTCATGAAGTTTCAGTTGTCGAGAGTCGTAAGCTATTGCCTTCTCCTTCTGTATCATTTTGTACCAAATCCATTATGCGAGGCGTTATAAGCCATGAAGTTTTCTGTTCCGTCAGGAAACACTAAAATCAGTGCACGACAAGGTTTCTGCATTGCAGTTGAAGGGTTTCCTTTTTCTTTCTCTTCCCATTTTCATCTCACATTTTTCCAAGTTAGTTTGGTTTAGAGGTTTCTCTATCCTAGAGCAACCTTTGATAAATTGTCGGTAGTAATCGGCAGGACCTTAGAATTTTCGTGTCTAGGTTGGGGTTTGTAGGCGTTGCCTGATCCTTGATTGACTCAATCTTGGTGGAACCTCCGTGAATGTATTAACTATCAACAACGTGGTCAAGAATTTGCACTTCTGGGGGCCAAAATGCACACTTAGAGAATTTGGCGTACAATTTCTGATTCTTAAACGTTTCCAAGGTATGCCTAAGGTGTTTCTCGTATTGCTTATTTCTTTTTGAGTAGGTAAAGATATCATCGATGAATACTATCATAACTTATCCAAGTACGGCTTTACACACCTGATTCATGAATGCCTCTAGTGCGTCGGTCAAACCAAATGGTCATGACATGAAACTAGGTCTTATAAATCCCTTTGAGTATACGACCTACTACGCCAGAAACGGTCAACTCTTTTTCTCTCAACATATAACATGCCTCCGAGTATCAAGTTATCCCGCTCCAACGTACCAATCCTATCAAACAACTTATCTCTTGCTTACTAGCAACTATCGAAGCATATCCAATACTCCAATTGCTTCAAATCGTTAAAAATTCATCACCTAAAGGTATACGAATGATCTTTCATCACAATTGTTCATGGCGTGGTACTTTGTCAACAAACCTATACCGATGATAGCGTCGAAACTACCAGGTTCTATGGGTATTAAGTCTATTTTGAATAGATGATTCAGAATATTCAGTGTACAATCTTAACTGATGGTATCAATTCCTATGACCTTTCCGTCGGCCAACTCTACAGAGTACTTAGTGTCTGTGGTAGATGGGATGATGCCACTTAAAGGTCTAATCTTAGTGGAGGTGAGGCTTCTATCAACTAGGTTCCATGTACTTGCAATAATTTTGTCCTTTGCTTTAACTTCAAGTCCATCAATAGTTTTGTCGATACAAGAATCTCATAATCTGCGTGATTCTAACTAACAAGAAGGTAAGTATATTGAAGGAATCTTCTAGTTCTCTTGGTTATAATCCAATTAGAGTGATAAGTATGCTACGTCTTAAGTTCTTATAATCCATAATTATCGTGACTACAGGGAGTGGATTCAGTCTCTCGGCTAAAGGAATGGTGTTTCTATATGCTAAAGTTAAAGAAAAACTACTTAGTTATGACGCTTACGAATGCGGATGCACGTGACTCACACAAATGACGAATACGCACGCAAAATATCAGTAAGACATGAATATCATAAAATCTCGTTGACTATGTAGAAAAAGAAAATTAAAGATGGAAGTAAGGGTAATATTAACAAAAAATTTATGGTGACTACTCCTAGCATAGTATGGTCCTTCCTGAATTATAAATAGGTGACCAGGCTATGCATAATTTAGGAACTAACGATGATATGCTCACTTCTTCGATCTAGTTTTATGTTTAAGAATCTTATACACTATAAACGATAAAGTTTATAAGGTAGCAAAACAGTTCGTAACAATGAAAACAAGGTAATTTATATATAACGACACCAGATATATATATATTTTTGTAAGATAGCAAAAAACATGCTATGTTGCGATAACAAAATAGCTTTCGAGGAAATTACATGATGGTTTATGATGTAATAGTAAGGGGTTTAAAATATAGTAATGAATGGTTTACGAGCTGACAACCCAATGGTTCATAAAGTGGGAACGTGATGGTTTATAAAAGACACGAAGTAGTTCATAAGATGACAACGATATAGTTTGTAAATTGACAGCAGAATAGTTTATAAACGACAACAAAATAGTTCATGAGGTGACAACGAAGTGGCTTGTAAGATGACTACAAGTAGTTTTAAATAGGGTAGCAAAAGAGTTTATAAATAACTGTAAAATAGGTTATAAGGTGGAAACAAATGAGTTCAATAAATGATAGCCAGATAAGCTATAAGGTAATAGTAGGATAATTATAAGAGATTGACAAAACGGTTTATAGAATGATATCAAAATAGTTTAAAAGGTATTAGCGAAATGGTTTATAAAATAATGGTAGAAGAGTTTATGAACGACGACAAAATAGGTTAAAAGGTAAAGACAAGTTAGTTTGTAAAATGATTGTAAAAGTAGTTATGAGATGTCACTAGAACAGTTTATAAAATGTCTATAAAATAGTTTATGAGGTAATACTAGAATGGTTTATAAATGATAGTGAAATGGTTTATAAGGTGTTGAAATAAACAAGAAGCTATCAGCTAAACGGTTTATAAGTTGGCGATAAAATAGCTTGTAACGCGACAACTACTATGTTTATAAGACGACACTAAAATAGTTCATAGGATAACATCCAATTAGTTTATAACGACACTAAAATAGTTCACAGGATAACATCCAATTAGTTTATACTAGTAAAACTGCTTATAAAATAATAGTGAAACGGGTTGTAAGACGGTAATAGATTTGAGGAGTACCTTGCATAAATTATTAGTGAATTGAGCGTAACTGACGAAATCGTCATGACACAAAATGAACAGAGGGTTTAAAAACATCCACACAATACGTAAAGTTTATATGGGAGTACTAGTGTAAATCTCTTAGGGATTACAGTCCAAGTCTACTTAGGTTTCACTAGACAAGGTAGGAAAATCTCTCCTTAATCATTAGCATTATCTTTGACGGCGTTAGAGTTCCTGCGAGCTTTTACCTCCCAAATACGGTTCGCACGGTTCAGATTTGGGCAATCCTTCTTGTAATGTCCCAATTTTCCATACTCATAATAGGTTCCTCAGATTTCTAATTTGCCACTACGGTCTCTAAGTTGTTATTGAAACGGGTATCCTATAATCTCTAGTCGTATGGCCAACTCTCTCGTATTTGTTACACTTCATAGTGCATGGCCCAGTGTGGAGGGATAGCTTTCCTACATATCGAAATTTGTTATTTGGTCTAGCAATGTAAGCTCTCACGGCCTTTTATCGTTTATTCTTCTTGTTGGCATTCCTTACCATTTTGGTTTCCTAATGTACGGCCTGATCCATTTAGCGGGTTTGTCTCGTAGACGGCAATATCTTTAATAGCATTAGCAATTTGTCGGGTTACAATACGCTCGATCCTCGTGGAACTCATTCCTTGTCTTGTTGTCGGTATTTTCTTCAAAATTGAACGGAGTAAAGGAAATAAAATAAGTTGAATTTCAAAAGTCGTGTTTCCAAAAATGGAATGTTATGAGGTGATGGGTTAAAGTTGTGTGCGAGTTAAACGACATGTTTCTAGAAGTTACGAGAAGTAGGAAAAGTTAAGACGTGACGAGATGACGTAGGTATTTCAACAGTATGGGGCGGGTGTTCAAAGTCGTCTTCAGAGTCGAATAGTAGGATAATCAGTGGGGTCGGCAGACTGTAACAGGTTTCCACAATTTTTCAAAACGGTATAATGTAAGGTCATGAAAAGTTTTAAAGACTATCGTATTATACACGATGTTTTAGAAGTAAACGAGACAATTGCTTCACTCGCAATGTCTTAGGAAAGTTGGGAAATATACGCAAGGTAAAGGTAATCACAGAGAAAAGATAAACGCAAGACAAACATAAGCTATAGCAAAATAGAGCTCAAGGGTAAAATTAAACGCAAAGAAACATAACGCAGGGAACGATAAACGCAGGGCAGAGATAAACCCATATCATAGCATGTTCAAGGCAAAATGGTACTCACGTATACGCCATATCAAAAACACGTATAAGGCACACGTAAAAACACATAGGATCACATACTGGTTATAGACCAGACCTAGTTATATACTACCTGGTTCTCTATAACCTTGGCTCTGGATACCAATCTGTCACACCCCCAAACGGGGCCTGGACGGAATACGTGTCTGGGGGCGTGACGTCATAATATTCATCACACAAAGTACAAAGAACGACCACTAATGGACGTTTTAAAAATCATAACTCGTTGTATTCATTAAAAATAGATAAGTCTTACAAGATTTGAAATGAAAATTTAAAACGTTGCGGAAGCATAATTAAGTTTTCAAAAGACAACGAGTATGAATGATAATAAAGTCTTGAAAGATGATATCATATTGCACGTAGACTCCACATAGCACATCAGAGGAGTCTAAAGCTAAGCACCTGAGAAAAACATGCTTAAAACGGTCAACATAAAGTTGAGTGAATTCATAGGTTTAGTTCAAACGATGTTATAGTGGACCACAAGATTTCAAAACGTATGCGACAGTTATAACAGATACAACTTCACATAAAGAGGTATTTACGTTGCACTAAGCTCATGACACCGAAGCTAATTCCGAACGTAGCATATAACATGCCAAATAATTGCTTGCCCTTCCAGGTGTCCGACCAAAGACCACCTAACTAGATTCGACATGACATATATCCGTTAGTCCTTGGACAACTCGAACTAGTGAGCGCTACTCACCCGGATAGGGATAATTAGTCCAAATAGATCTATTTATTCACTCGCGCTCTCTTAACCAGTCGTCCGGTCAAGAAATTAACAGTTCATGATAGTTCGGGCAATAAGTGGTCTAAACGCTACTTAGGCAACATGTAAACAGGGAAATCTCACGTATAGTACTTGTGTCCAGTTTTAAAAACAAGCAATGTCTCTCACCCCAAGTTATAAAACATTTATTCAAAACGAGTAAAAGAGTGGGGCTATGAACCCACCTTATGCGAGTTGTGGATCAAAAGGAATCAATCAAGCGAAAACAAATCTTACGGTACTGGCGACAACCTAGTATATAGTGGTCGTCTTAGAATAATGTACAACGAATAACGCTTAACGCAAAAGCTGATCATCCGAGCATGAGCAGACACGGCATATCCTTCTCAAAACGTACTTTCGAAAGTTATAAGTTTTGACAAGTCTCGACACTTTGAAACATCTTCGAAAATATTTCGTCTTTTAGTGTATTTCGTCTTTTAGTGTATTTTGTCTTTTAGTGTATTTTGTCCTTTAGTGTATTTCGTCTTTTAGTGTATTTTGTCCTTTAGTGTATTTCGTCTTTTAGTGTATTTCATCCTTTAGTGTATTTCGTCAGTGACCCGACATACCAAAGTTGACTCGATAACCGTAAATGTTGACCTAGACTCGACACTTTACGTTATTCTTCATTTTATCATAAGTTTGATAATAAAAGTATATTTTTCGACGCTTTTATAAAGTTTATGAAATTTCGGCATGACCTTTCTAAAAATATCGACTTTCCATTTTTATCAACCTCGGCTCGTGAAAATATCCGTTTCACAAAAGTACATCTTTTATTGACTCGAAAGAATATCCGATCTATTTCGACAACACCTCAAATATCGCAACAAATCCGTTCTAAACCTAAACCTCTTCGACTTTCAATTTACGCTTCCAACAAATTCAACATCTAACTTAATCTCTTCGCCAACCATATTTAAACTCAACATACGATAAATCTTAATTAAATGATATAGCCGTAGTAATAACAATATATATATCAAAATAGTCACAACGAACTTTTATGCACAAAAGTACAACTACTTTTTATGTTCTTTCATTTATAAATAAAAAGATTAAATTTTGAGACTTGTAGTTTTATAGAAAAATAGGTAATGATTTACACAACGATCCGCTTTGTACACCTTGTTCGGAATGATCATACGAATGCAAAAGTACAACTTATTTATGAAAATGAAGAGATGACTTACAAGAAAACACGACGAAAGATGATTAGAACGAAAAACAACCCAAACGTTGTTTTATAAAATACCCGGATGAAATAACAATCAACTCGAACAATATATCTTCAAATGTAAATGATTGAAAGTGAAAAATGTATGGTTATGTATGTTTTTGTGTTGGTGCCATGTGGTTTAGAGAGAGAGAGCACAAGAGAAATGATTTTGTGTGTGTGAAGGAAATGAATGAGAATGAATGAGAAGTAAATGATTTGTATACAAGGATTACACACACACACACACCTTGTGTGTGCCAATCGGTTAGGGGACAAAAATAGGGGACCAAAATGATCCTCCTATCACATTAATCCTAGTACATGTCCTATCCTTAATTCAAGCTACCATGTCTAGTGAATTTGATTTTCAAAATTTGAATCCTATGCATGCATACATGCATATCCGGTTATGAACAAGGCAAGGGGGACCAAGAATGGTTTCCAATATTCTAGGTTCACTAGTGCTCATTTATGAATTAATTTCCAAGGCCTTTGCATGCACATGCATAAATTAAAACACGCATCACGTACATAACGAAACGAGTAACGGTATCACTGAAAATTACAAAATTTTAAACATTGCCTTAAAACATAAAAACATGGCTATTGCCAAAATACTACAGCGTTTGGTGTCTCGGTTCGCTCTCGGTGACGATTCTCAGATAATCACGGAACAACTTCCCGGTTAACCGGTAAAGCTAAACGAAACTTTTAAAAATTCAAATTACTAAACGGAAACGGCTAAATTATTGAACGGAAATGGGTGTCACAGTTTCCTTTGGGTATCCTATAAAGATACACTTAATAGATCTGAGTTTTAACTTGTCAGGCTTGGTAAGAGTATCACGCTTAACAAGTGACTCACAACCCCAGACTTTTAAGTAAGAAACCTTATGGGCTTGCCCATGCCATACTTCGTATGGTGTCTTTTCAACCTTCTTAGTTGGAACCATATTAAGAATGCGTGCAACAGTCTCAAGGGCATAATCCCAAAAGGACTTTGGAAGAGTTGTCTGACTCATCATGGATCGAACCATATCTAGTAGAGCTCTATTTCTCCTCTCTGACACACCATTATGTTGTGGCGTGTAAGAAGGAGTACGATGGGCGATAATCCCATGATCCTTTAGATGATCCAAAAACTCTTGACTTATATACTCGCCCCACGATCAGAACGTAGCGATTTTATAGTCTTACCGAGTTGATTTTCAACTTCCTTTTGAAACACTTTGAAAGTTTCAAACACTTCATGTTTATGCTTTAACAAGTAAACATAACCATAACGACTAAAGTCGTCAGTGAAAGTGACGAAGTAGCTTGCTCCTTGTCTTGACACGATCTTGAATGGGCCACATACATCGGTGTGTATTAGTCCAAGTAGATCTTTGACCCTTTCCACTTGATGTGTGTAAGGTTTTCTTGCCATCTTTCCAGACATACAAGGGACACAATTTTCAAAATCCCCAAGGTCAGTTGAATTGAGAAGTCCATCATGTTGCAACTTCTCAATGCGTTTCTTGCTAATGTGTCCAAGACGACAATGCCACAAGAGAGCAGAGTCCAAGTTTGACTTGGCTCTTTTGTTGCTTAAAGCATACATAGAACTAACATTTGTATAAGAACCAGACAAATTAATTTCAAAAATATCATCCCTTGGGATAGCACTAAAATAAACCATATTATTTCTAGAAACTTGAATTGAATTATCCACGAAACAGTTAACATAACCATCATCGTACAAACGGGAAACTGAGATAATCCCTCTAGTAATAAAGGGAGCATAATGACAATTGTTCAAAATAATAACTAAGAGATAAATGATAGGATCTAATTGCTTCAACGGCTGCATGCTGACCATTGCCCACGTAGAAGCTTAAAGCGCCTGGCTTCAGTTTCCTACTTCTCCTTAGGCCTTGAGTTGTATTAC
Organism: Tanacetum coccineum; assembly: GCA_026074375.1. NCBI lineage: Eukaryota > Viridiplantae > Streptophyta > Magnoliopsida > Asterales > Asteraceae > Tanacetum > Tanacetum coccineum. The sequence goes on from BQNB010087255.1 coordinate 14,197, forward strand.
AGATGTGAGTGCCACAACCAGTATCATAAACCCAAGATTTATTAAGAAAAGTATAGAGTTCTATAGTGAAGATACCTGAACCGCTAGCTCCCTGAGATAACTTCTTGTTCTTCAGTAACTCGGCTAAATACTGAGGACAGTTCCTCTTCCAATGACCTGTATCACCGCATTGATGACAGACTGAGTCCTTAGCAGGATCTTCCCTCTTGGGTGGAGGGGGAATCTTAGGCTTGGGAGCATAAGTGAGCTTATTCTTCTCTTTCTCTTAATTTTGTCCCCTAGCAGCCAATTGGGGTTGCGGTTTCTTGTGCTTGTTGTTCTCTTTTTGGACCTTACCTGCTTGAATTGCATGAAGTGCAGGTGCGTTGTTTTTTGGTAGAGTTTGCTCATGGAGCTTTAGCATAGCATGCAACTCATTAATTGTCTTCCCCATGATGTGCATATTGTAATTCTGCATAAAACCGTCAAATTCCTTGCGCAGAGAGATCAAAATGAGACTCACTCCAAGGCCAAGTAACACGGGGTGCCCAAAACGCTCTAGATTATCTATACAACTCTTCATTTTCAGAACGTAAGAGTTAACAGACCGCCCTTCTTCCTGCTTGCAAGAGTGAAATTCTCGCATAGTCTGAAGAAGTTCCTGCTCAGCTTGTTGAGCAAACAGAGTTTTTAACTCCTGCAACATTTCATAAGCACCAAGGTTTTCCAGATTTCATTGGATATCTGATTTCATGGTCATGAGCATGAGTCCATCAATTTCTTTTGATCCTTTAACCCATGCAGCATGAGCTGCAAGAAATTCTGGAGCAACTTGCTGACCAGCTTGAGCTGGGACAGGAGCAACAGGAATGGGATGCTCTAGATAATTCAACTTATCCTCAACTGATAGTACAATCCTGAGTTGTCTGTACCAGTCAATAAAGTTGGGTCCAGTCAGTTTTTGTTTCTCGAAGAAACCCCTGAAGACCGAATTGTTAGCTGACGAGGTAGTCATCTACAATCAGAAAAAGTTCAAATAATTAGTATTGTCGATAATTAAATTCTTAAAAGAATTAACTACCCAATTAATTAATACTAAGACTAAGATCCAACTTGACCTCCCACTTATTACCGGAGGTTTGACCAACGTGTAAACAAGTGGGGCAAGAGGTAAGCGACGAGCGTTAATTGCATGGAATGCAACTCTTAGTTTTATGAGACTGATGACATTAGTAACTCTTATAGTAACGTCAAAAGCATATTTGGTCTCATCTTATGCCTCGGGTCCGAGGTCTGACCAGGTAACTCGATTTAAGTCCACCAAAAAAGAACGTGCGAAAATTGACATAGATCTGACCTATGAAAAAATTCGCCATGGGTTGGAGAGGCCCTGAGGTCTGACCAGAGAGGTCAAACCAAATGCACGTGTTCTAATTTTGGATGGCATAGACTTAAAATTTCACATAAGGGTATACACATAAATGTGACAAAAATGTGTACAAGAAGCATGCAAAACATCTTGTAGCACAAGTTAAGAAAATATTTTGTTAACCTTTTTGGTATAGACATCATTTTGTCAAATGTTCTTGGTAGCTCCATTTTGGACGCACAAAGAAGCGGAGAAACATGTCAGCGCAAAACATATTAAAAACCTGATTTCTTTTGGGGAGCCTTAGCTAAACCCTCTTTAAACTTCTCTTGTAGTTTGTCCATAATAGGTGAGTCATACTTCTAATTGACTAATGATGCTATATATGTTAAGAAACCCCTTTTGTTAACATTAGTTTTATATTTGCCAATATAGCGGAAATAATTATAAATTGATCAAACCCTACATTGTACTCCTACATGCGTCCGAAGACACAAGTAATTCCAATAATTCTCTCACATGCCGAAGCATGTAATGGGGTGAGAGAAGATTAAAGATCAATTTAACCCTATATTGAGCATATAAAAACTAAAATTACACAAGAAATCAAATTTCATAGTTTAATGTTCGTATTAAATTTGTCCAAAAACCCCCGTTTCGCAAATAACACATAACTGGTCACAAGGAGTATGCTTACGTGTGTAATATTAGACATGTTCAATCCAAATTTCTCTATAAGTATAAGTCCATTTTTAAAAGTTTCATAAAGTCTATTTGCAAATATTGAGCATCACATGGCATATCATATATAAGCAATTAAAACAAACATAAAATTGGAGTAGAAGTGAAGACAAACTCTTATATTGAAAGCAGTAAATCATATAATGCCTCGAGTTCTCAAAAGAGTCTTCCCCAATTGGATAACCAAAAGACTCTCACTAGGTTTTCTGCTAAAGTACCTAGATCGCCACATCCATCATATAGCATGATTGCATGAGTCTTAAGGCCGAGATAAATCAAGAATATAATAACATGGCAGCTTAATTAACTTTTAATTTTAATATATTCTTCTTATTATCATGTAACATTAGTATTGATTCTAGGTGTTTATTCATTATTTATGGCAAGGATTGCATGTCGTTGCCATAATTTTCCAATAAAACAATAAATAAATCAAGATTTCATGCAGCCCTAGCGTGTTTAAAATGTGTGTAACCCATAAAACACCAAACGAGTTGACTCGTGATGCCACTGTTGGGATTAAATAACCTGTTAACCATTAACAACTACGAGTACGCAGCGGATATAGATCTAGTTTGGTACATATGATTAACACACAATAAACAAACAAAGGGTAATAGAAAACTAACCTCTTGAAGAATCAAATGCTAATGAAACAAAGTGGTTAAATTACCACCTCTACGAGTGCTCACACAAACACGTCATCCGAGTATGCCCAGAATACTAGCCTAGCTTCACGTATAACCCAAACAACCAGTGTATACCAAAACAACCTGAATCAAGTACCCGAAACCACCCTTGTAATCTGTACCGAAAATCAGGAGAGAAGAACTAGGGTTTTACCAAATTCGGTTCAACCGAAATAGGACAGTATGAACCGAAAATCACCAAGATCAAACCCTAGCTGTTTCTAGATGTTGTCACGCCTTGACAACAAGTAAACCAACGCTATAGATCTGTTGTAGAACTTGTGGGATCAAATCACACTCGAAAACCCTTAAAAAGGGATTACCGAATTAGGCAGAACCGAAAATCAAAAACCCTAATTAGGGTTTTAGTTTATTCAGCTGATATAAGTGAATATGAGGAGAGGAACGAATTTGTTGAGTTGTTAGGGTTGTGAGTCGTGATTTTATGAGCTAGGGGTGAGGTATTTATAGCCTCCAAAGCCCTACTCATGATAAGACTAGAAAACATAAGTTTAAGCCTTATCACAACTCTCTTAAGCTTATCACAACACCTCCTCCCTTCTTATCTCTACATCCAACAAACCTAGACAGCCTCCTAGAACCTTCTATGTGGCCGGCTACCTTTAGACAACCATAGGTTCTTGTCTTAGTCGTTTTATGTTCAAACGGTTTACTTTTAAAAACATACGTGAAGCTTTAACGCACTCTAAGTGTTTAACGTGTGTGCCCCCAATAGGCTCACACATTTCTAGTCACATAGGTGCTAATCCAACTACCATAACCCAACAGAGTCTAGATGTCGGTCAATACAAAGGTGCTATGAGTTAACTTCGTCCCAATCGTACAGTAAAAGTAAATACTTGTATTATAACTGGTGCAACACCAGTTGTAAACTAGGAACTTATACCAAATCACATGGTCCTTTCAATATGAGTCTAAATAGACCCCGCTTCAAATTGAGACATAATATTACTTGATAATATGATCAGCCGCTACTTGACTTTTAGTGACCTCTAGACAGCATGTGAAACAACTTATTTGTGAAGCTTATCGGTTATTTCTGTTCCAAAGAGTATAATCCTAAGGTAAAGCTTATTGGAGAGGCTTGTAAGAAATATAAAGTTAAAGAATCTCCAAATAAGCTTAACCAAAAACCCTACATCTCAATTGGCATGCTTCAACCAAACCATCCCCCTCCCACCCAACCATGTTTCGACTCGACCCCAATATAACCATGCAAAAAATCTGGATATCAAATATAAATCGTGTAAAAAACGATTTCAAAATGTTGTATCTCGCTCGTGTGCCTCGGGTCCATAGAAATCTACAATGGATAATCCAGACAACACTCTAATTGTGAGCCATGTTTGACGACGTAGATACCCGGAGGGCCATACCGAAGGAACATGCCGAAGGAACATACCGAAGGACTTAACGTACGCCACCCATTCCTGGATTTACGGGATTGTGACACCCATACCATCTGAGGCTTACCCTAGGGGTAGTTCGGCACACCATGCCTTATGTGTCAGGAACAATACAAGAATAGTGCCGCACAATGTTTCGACACAGTAATTGTGACAACCGTGACCAAATTAGGTTAGTTTAACCATTAGCGTTAGCCAAATTATCTGATTATGTGATTCAAATTATGTGTGTATGTGATTCATGAGCTATATATAAGTGAATGGTGCTAGAAATGGAAGATATAGTCATTTCATTTCGTTGATAATGATACATATCAATATGAAGAGTTTTAGAAGTTTCATTATTTTATTAGTGTTGGAACAATTAATCGTTGCGTGCGCCGTCAAGTTGCGGTTCAAGTTTATTTAATAGTCGGGGTTCGATAATTTATTTATGTAGTGAGCGATAATAATGTTTAGGAAAAATAATAAGTGAAATAAATAATTTATACTCTCTACGACCCAAAATTATTGTCTCAAAAAAAAACACAGTTTAAAAAAAGTGCATTTATTACTGCTTTCTCTTTCATACTTTTTGACAGAATGCAGTTTTACCCTTAGTTAATTAATTAAAGTCTTTTTTAAAGTTTGTAATAATAATTTCAAACAAGGGTAATATAATAAACTTGATCAAATTTCCCTATCTATATTTAGTATTGGACAATTAAATTAGGACGTCTCAAAAAGGAAACGTAGACAATAAAAATGAGACAGAGGGAGTAGTTAGTGTTTATGGGTACTTTATTTAAAAGTTACAAGTAAACAAGTAGAGGTGCAAATACAAGTTTTAAATAAAAATACTTTTTTATTTAATTAAACCCTCGCTTTTTCTTAGGGATCTGATGAAATATATTTTAAATCATCTATCAGTAGGCCTCCATCAAAAAAAATCCTAGCAACTCAATTGAATATTTCTCTAAGCCTTTCATCAATGGGATAATCATCTTTTTTTGTTCTTTCTTGATCGCACTGGTAATCGTTATGAACCTCAAAAAAGGTTTAATTGAGAAAGCCTCAAAGTGTAAATGATAAATTCTAAATCGGTAATGAGATAAACTATTTATTCTGTCTCTTTCAAATCGTTTTTGCCTGAGTCCCCTTAAAACTTATAACAAAGATCCACATCATCCAAGAACAACATATTGATCGATCTCCACATTTCTTTAGACCTCTTGTTTGATAACGATCCAGGTAAAGGATTTTTGTAACACAAATACTAAACTATAATTTTATCAATTTGATATAAACATAAAAAAACAGATGTTGAATTTTTATTTTGGCATTTGTAGTATGGTTTTTATTTTTAATTACGATTGGGGCATAGGACATTAATCATGGATGTGAAGTAAGAATTAACATTTAATGTTTGATGATGTTCATTACTTTTTGAGAAGACATAAACGTGTGAGATATATTTTGAATCAAAGTAGTGGTTTTTTTATTAGTTTGATTTTGTTTGGACGGGTACTGTATCTAATTTTACCTGACTATTAGTTTAATGAAGTCAGTAAGTTTTTTTTAAAAACAATTTTATTCCATTTTTAATATATAGATTTGGGTTGCTATGTTAAATCTGGATTAAGTTTGAATTGCAGTATTGTTTTACGGCTTTTTTCGATCGTATATTATTAAGTAGAGTGGCCATGTACCATTTGAGTTGGTTAATTGATTTATGGAGTAAAAGTGTTCGCATGGTTTAATATATAACGATTTTGATTCAAGTTGGCATATGTTAAAAAAATGGTCTATGGAAATGTGTTATGTGTTTTTCAGTTATCATCATTAATTACTCCTCATATATCATGTAGTTGGAACAACATGCAGATAAATGTGCAACGTGCAGATATGTTTCTTGCAAGCGTGCATATATGTTCTAGTGAATTTGACGATAAAGCGCAACAAGCATATATGTTCTGAGAAGGGTATTTATATGTTCTAATAAATTTGAAGAGAAAATGAAGCATGCATAACATATTGCGGGGGGTGGGGGTCAGGGCGGAGATGAGTGCACATATGTTTAATGGCGTGGAAACTAATTTAACCAGTTGCATTCTGTATTTTGAATGAATTTCATTTGATATCAAATTTTTTGTAACCCATTTATGTTTTGGTTTGTTATAAATTTAGAGGTCACTTGTGTTCTTTTTATATTGATGCAATAGATTATTCATTCTAATGTGATGCAGTAAAATTAACATAGTGATGCAGTAAAATTATATTGTGATTCATCAGTATGATATGATGACATTCCGATGCATTGGTAACGAGTAATCTGTCGATGCAGTATAATTTTAATAGGATATATATAACACTGTGTACAATAGATTTATATACATTTGTGATTCAACAACTTCTCATCGTACTGATTCACTTGATATACTACATTATTGATGCACCAGATGCTAACCTATGAAGCACTTAGTATTTTCATGCAGAATCGTTCAAAAAGAATAAAGTTTGTGTGAGATAACTCGTTTTCAATATAGCGTTTTTAGTTACGATACAACAATATTTTAGTGCATCACTGTTATTTTCTTAGTGCATCACAGTTAATAATTTAGTGAATAATACATTATTTACCATGACGAACTAAATTGTTATCTATGATGATCCTACATATTAATGCAGTAAATTTTACACTATGATGCAGTAAAATTTACATAGTGATGCAGTAAAAGATACAATTTAATGCAGTAAAATTTACAATGTGATGCAGTTAAATATACAATTTAATGCAGTAGAATTTACAATGTGATCCTAGCATTTTTAAGTGTAATGCACTAACAAAATACATTGTAATATAGTAACTGACAAAATAAATTGTTATTTTCTTAGTGCATCGCAGTTAATAAGTTAGTGAATAATATATTATTTACCATGACGAACTAAATTGTTACCTATGATGATCCTACATATTAATGCAGTAAATTTTACACTGTGATGCAGTAAAATTTACATAGTGATGCAGTAAAATATACAATTTAATGCTAAAAATTTATATTGTGATGAAGTAAAATATAAAATTAATGCAGTAAATTTTACACTGTGATGCAGTAAAATTTAAATAGTGATGCAGTAAAATATACAAATTAATGCAGTAAAATTTACAATGTGATGCAGTAAAATTTACACTGTGATGCAGTAAAATATACAATTTAATGCAGTGAAATTTACATTGTAATGTAGAAAAATTTACAATCTGATGCAGTAAAGTATACAATTTAATGTAGTAAAATTTACACTGTGATGCAATAAAATATACAATTTAATGCGGTATAATTTAATGTAGTAAAATTTGCACTATGATGCAGTAAAATATACAATTTTAATGCAGTAAAATTATAATGTGATGTAGTAAAATATACAATTTAATGTAGTAAAATTTACAATTTAATGCAGAAGATTATTCATTATGATGCAGTGAAATTATACATTGTGATGCAGTAGATTCATAACATTGAATTTTACAAATAATTAAAAGGAACATATAAGTACTAATAGGGTATCAAATGTAATTCAATAATGCTTGAAACATAACAATGTGATTAGAGATAGTTTTTTAGGTACATCCGACATTCAAAAGTAATGTAGTTGTAAAAAAACATTGTTTTTACAATCACACAAGTATAATTCGAAAATCCTTGTTACGCGTTGAGTAATCCTTTGATGCAAACCGTCTTTGAGTGTATTCCTCATCAACAACTCGTATCCCGTATTCTTCTTTTTTGTTGCAGCAGATTTTTCAACCAAATTCCTTTGCTTTTTTATCCTATATTTTTTATAGTTCATGCATGTCTACTAACTACCTTTTGTTTTTGTTTGCTTGTTCTTCGTTATTCCTACTTGTAACATGATCAAACAAAATCCATTATAAAAATCTACTACATCACTACTTTTTATAAATAAGTACCTACTACATCACTTCAATACACCAACTGCATCAAGCATACAAACATATACATATTCACTTTTCGACAAACAAGACGCATTGTGCGTAAACTAATCTAACCTCATATGCCACAAACAAGTACCTACTACATCATTTCATCACACCAACTGCATCATGTATACAAACATACACACACAAACTTTTTGACAAATAAAACACCTTATGTGTGGCCTAATATAACCTTATATGCCACATATAAGCACCTATTGCATCACACTTTAAAACCAAGTTATTTAATAAAAAATAACTGTCATGTAGTATAAAATAACTGTAATGTAGTAGACAGTTAAATGTGATGCAGTAGAATATTAACTGTAATGCAGATGAATGTCTAATCAAGCAAATCTCTTGCCTGCGTGATGTCTGGTCTAGAATCTGGTAAAGATTGCAGCATGTCATTGTGATGGATGGGCCGTACTTTGGCGATTCTGGAATGCGATAATTTCCATTCAGAACTTGTAGCTTTGATTCACCTTCAAATGCAGACTTGAAATGACAGATGCGAAAGAGGAGACACCCCAGGGCCTGCATAAGATAGAAGTTCAGCATCAATATGTTCACATGACAGGACTAACCTCATTCTATAAGTAAAAGCTACAATAAGCTGTTGTATCAATCATACAGACATACATGGCCCAATCTACATACCCAAATATCAAATTTCTCTCTTATAACTTCTCTCAGGACCAAGTCCTACATCTGAAACAAAAACAAAACTTGAAATGAATAAAACAATAAAGATCTTTAATTACTATTTTCTAGTAAGATACAAAAGTCCTAATATCAAACCTCAGGTGATCGATATGCAGGAGTTGTGTGATTTGTAATCGTGTCTTCTTTGATGCCCATTTCTTTTGGCCTCTCAAAACGTTTATGATTTGTTGAGGTACTACCAAAATCACATAACTTCCATAGTCCATCAGATCCAAGTAGAAGATTCTCTGCCTTCGTCGCTACAATTGCAATGTAAAATGATTATCATGCCATTATGATAGTGTTCTTCAATAATCAAAGATACAGACAAATGGGAATGATTATTATATTTATCGATGAGCAATGGGTGGTGACTGATAGTGCATAGCAAAAAATGCGTTACAGATATCCTTGAACATCAAAAGTATCTGATTCTCCTCAAAGAAACCAGCACCTCTGCTTTCCAGCACACTAACCAAAGACTTGTCACAATATTCCATTACAAGAAGTGCTTCCTTCGTCCGCCCCATATCTAAGATAGTGTGGGCACATAACACAACAACATTGGGGTAGCCTTGAAGTAATTTCATCACATGTATTTCTTTCCTCACCAGCTCTAGAATATAATTATAATGCAATAGAATATAAGACTATAATGCACTAGAATATAATGAAAACAAATGATGGCTCACTTGGTTGGCTAGATTATAGAAATGGATAATATTGCACATCATCCATACAGACTTGTAGAAGAGGCTCCATATCTATCATTGTTACAATATAGAAGTTAAGCGCGCATGGTAAAACACAAATCAATGAGAAAATATAAAATATAATTGCAACTGAGCAACCTGCATTAGCATTTTCATAAAAGTACACAGGTAAGGACATATCAGAAGCCTATACAACAACTATAGAACTATCTACAAAAATCAACTATAGCATGTAAACTGAACAACAAAACCGGATATAATGTTTGATGTTCCTGAATCTAAATCAACACGCTGCAGTGGTAGTTACAGGAAGGCAATTTAGGTTTCAGGCCTCACACCCTCTACTGTCATCGTGTATTCTGAGTAACCACTGTCATGTCTAATTCAACACGTTGCGCTTTACAAGAAGGTAATTCCAGTTTCAGGCCCCACACCCGTCGTCGTCATCATGTATTCTGAGTAACCATCGCCATGTCTAACTTAACACACTGCATTAGTACAAGCAAGAGATTCCAGTTTCAGACCCCACACCTGCCACCATCATCATGTATTGAGCAACCACCGCCTCGTGGACCACACTTGTATTTTGACCTTGACTGTCTAACCTAACAAGTACTGGTTCCGGGAGAACAACTCGTGTTACAGGAGCGACACCCGCCACCACTATTGACCATCTAGACATACCAACGACCCGACTGATACTCTGTGTATCCGACACTTATGTTGCCATGGCCAGTCAAGGGAGAAATGAATGTTATAGCAGCATCACCTATGTAATTGCCTTGTAAATGCTCTAAAGTCTCGACTATATCAGTCATTAATGGTCTTGCTTTATGGTTGTTGCTTAGACAGTAGTATGCTAAGCTACAAGCTTTTTGAGCTGGTCTAATTAAGTACTGTTCTTCTAGCCTTGGGTCGATAATTAGTAACCATTTTTTCTTGTCTTTTAGTTTGGGTCGAGCCCAATCCATCAAGCTTTGTTCTTTCATTGGTCTCGTCTTGTCGACCAACCTTCTTCTTGTTAACAGCTCTAAAAGAACAACCCCAAAGCTATAAACATCATTCCTTACGGTAAGATGTCCTGTTTGGCATACCAGAATCATGTGTCATGTTTATAATAAACGATGCAGGTAGCAATTTAGACTTAATATTATGAATAGGTAGATTTCAGTTGTGTTCTATATCAGACGCATCAAATCAAAAGTTGTAACTGATATGTAATAAAAGAGACACACCTGGTCACGGAAACTAATAAACTTGTACTTCAAACCATCCTTAGTTCTAATGCAAAGCTGATTAGTGCGAGGAACTTTCATCCAGGTAAGAGCTGAGATATCAGACTTATCGACTTTAACAGCCTTACCACCTCCTTGTTTCTTCCATAATACACCACCTGAATGAACTTTAAGCTGGCATGGGTTATGCATTGCACATCAACAATGTTTATGTTCAATCATATTATCAATGTTACTAACCTACTGCATTAAAGTACTTTTTATACCACATCACAGACAAAAATCATACAAACTCAACTAATTTAGCAAAAGACGACGCAAGTCAAAATCTATCCTAAATCTATCATACGATCAACCTTACTAACATACTTCATTATACCACATCACAGATAAAAATCATATAAAAACAGTCAATTTAGAAAATAAATTCGCAAGTCAAAATCTAGCCTAAATCAATATTATGATCAATGTTAGTAACATACTATATTAAATTCGTTTTATATGACATCACACAGACAAAATTATAAAAACTCAAATAAATGAAACAAAAAACGGCAAATCACATTCTAGCCTAAAATCAATAATATGAACAAAGTTACTAACCTACTGCATTAAATGCCTTTTTATAACACATCACAACCAAAAATCAGACAATATCAACCAATTAAGCAAAAAACAACAAATCAAATTCTATCCTAAATCAATCATATGATCACACTTAATAACTTACTGCATTAAATTCCTTTTATTACCACATCACAGACAAAAATACACAAACTTAATCAATTAAACAAGTTACGTTAAAAGTCAAAATCTAGCCAAAATCAATCATACGATCAACATTACTAGACTACTGCATTAAAGGCTTTTTTTTATACCACATCACAGCAAAAAATTATAGAAACTCAATCAATTAAGTAAAAACCAGCAAAAGTGAAAATCTAACCTAAATCAATTATATGATCAACGTTACTAACCTACTGCATTAAAGGCATTTTGTATACCACATCACAACAACAAATTACAAAAACTCAATCAATTAAGTAAAAAACGGCAAATCAAACTCTGGCATAAATCAATCATATGATCAACCTTACTAACCTAATGCATTAAAGTCATTTTCATACTGCATTAGTACAAGCAAGCGATTCCAATTTCATACCCCACACCTGCCACCATCATCATGCATTCTGAGCAACCACCGCCGCGTGCACCACACTTGTATTTTGACCTTGACTATCTAACCTAACAAGCACCGGTTCCGGGAGAACAACTCGGGTTATAGGAGCGACACCTGCCACAACTACTGACCGTCCGGACATACCTACGACCCGACTGATACTCTGTGTATCCGCCACTTGTGCTGCCATGGCCAGTCAGGGGAGAAATAAATGTTATAGCAGCATCACCTGTGCAATTGCCTTGTAAATGCTTTAAAGTCTCGACTATGTCAGTCATTAATGGTCTTGCTTTATGGTTGTTGCTTAGACAGTAGTATGCTAAGCTACAAGATTTTTGAGCTGCTCTGATTGGGTACTGATCTTCTAGCCTTGGGTCGATAATTAGTAACCATTTTTTCTTGTCTTTTAGTTTGGGTCGAGCCCAATCCACCAAGCTTTGTTCTTTTATTGGTCTCGTCTTGTCGACCGACCTTCTTCCCGTTAACAGCTCTAAAAGAACAACCCCAAAGCTATAAACATCATTCCTTACGGTAAGATGTCATGTTTGGCATACCAGAATCATGTGTCAGGTTTATAATAAACGACGCGGGTAGCAATTTAGACTTAATGTTATGAATAGGTAGATTTTAGTTGTGTTCTATATCAGACGCGTCAAATCAAAAGTTGTAACTGATATGTAATAAAAGAGACCCCTAGTCACGGAAACCAGTAAACTTGTTCTTTATACCATCTTTAGTTCTAATGCAAAGCTGATTAGTGCGAGGAACTTTCATCCAGGTAAGAGTTGAGATATCAGACTTATCGACTTCAATAGCCTTACCACCTCATTGTTTCTTCCATAATATACCACCTGAATAAACTTTAAGCTGACATGGGTTATGCATTGCACATCAACAATGTTCATGTTCAATAATATGATCAATGTTTACTAACCTACTGCATTAAAGTACTTTTTATACCACATCACAGAAAAAATTATACAAACTCAATTAATTTAGCAAAAAACGACGCAAGTCAAAATCTATCCTAAATCTATCATATGATCAAGCTTACTAACATACTGCATTATAGTCCTTTATATACCACATCACATGCAAGAATGATATAAAATCAGTCAATTTAGAAAATAAATTCGCAAGTCAAAATCTAGTCTAAATCAATAATATGATCAACGTTAGTAACACACTGTATTAAATTCGTTTTATACGACATCACACAAACAAAATTATAGAAACTCAAATAAATGAAACAAAAAACAGAAAATCATATTCTAGCCTAAAATCAATAATATGAACAAAGTTACTAACCTACTGCATTAAATGCCTTTTATAACACATCACAGCCAAAAATCATACAATATCAACCAATTAAGCAAAAAACGACAAACCAAACTCTATCCTAAATCAATCATATGATCACACTTAATAACTTACTGCATTAAATTCCTTTTATTTCCACATCACAGACAAAAATACACAAACTTAATCATTTAAACAAGTTACTTTAAAAGTCAAAATCTAGCCAAAATAAATCATACGATCAACGTTACTAGACTACTACATTAAAGGCTTTTTTTATACAACATCACAGCAAAAAATTATAGAAACTCAATCAATTAAGTAAAAAACGGCAAAAGTGAAAATCTAACCTAAATCAATTGTATGATCAACGTTCCCAGCCTACTGCATTAAAGGCATTTTATATACCACATCACAACATCAAATTATAAAAACTCAATCAATTAAGTAAAAAACAGC
>BQNB010087256.1:0-15286 GCA_026074375.1 Tanacetum coccineum
AGTGAAAAGTATTAGACGAACCTGAAGGTTGAAGGTGATTTTGAAGTAGATGAGGTGAAGTATTTGGAGTATGGATGAGACGTATTTAAAAATCCCCAATCCTATCTTCCTATAAAGGTGAGCTTGCATCATCCTAGTAAAGTCTTCTATCATCACGGTTTAACCGACTCCTTGCTATTTACCCACATATCTCCTAGCTCCCCTTGCTTATTGCATCCCTATGATAATTACATTCCTTGTATATTGACTAAGTTCTCCCCCTCGGTGTATGCTCCCCTTTGTTTGGAGCACCAGGGAATCAAGATATGGATTTGTGCTACAAAACAAAGTTAGTAGACAAGTGCACACATATATATAGCAAGATATTAACGGGGAACTACATGCATTTTAGGTGTTAGTATTCTAAAGTATGACACTTTAAAAGAAAGTTAGAAGCTAGACACATGCAATCAATGTTTTAAAAGCAACAATCTAAATCATATAATTTAAAAGACTCAAGACATACGTTTAAGGACAAAGATTAGACCGACTTTTAATAAACGAGAATGGGATTCATTTATTGATTGACACAAAAATATTATTAGAATGACTTCTTAAAGGTAGACGAATGACACTTAATATCTTAGCAAAATATGCAAAAATATATACTTTAAAAAGATAAATAGAAAAATAAGGATGGAGACGATGTGCTCTTGAATGTTAACGAAAATGATTCCATAGAGCTGAAAAGTGAGAAAGGATGAGCGAGACTAAGGAAGGAACGTATTGACGAGAGGTTGATAGAAAAGATTGATATATCATTTGCACTAACAATTGAAGTGCATGTGATCCTATCAATAAAAAGGTAGATGATTAGGAATTCAAAGGTTTGTTTAGTGTTTTGTTTGTTGGCAATGTTGAGGAACAAAGGTGGGTATGTAAAATGAGTTGATAGTTCTTTCATGGTGGAAGAATAATGAGACTCAATAATATGGTGACTCAATAACACTTAAAGATTGAATATCTTCTTTATGTTCTTTACTTTCTAGAAAGTGGAAAATTTAACGAAGGAGTAACATTTGCAGTTAGCAAATTACTTAAATATTTCGGATGAAATAATTAAGTTAGGAGAGATATAGGAGGAGTTTTATTAGTAACAGGACTATTAAAAGATAAGAAACATTTAGACGTGAGAGGAAACATTAGAGAAGATAAGACTTATTATAAGCGAAAAGGAACGTTTAGAAGTGAGAAGAAACGACAGAAGTAAAAAGACTATTAGAAGTGATACGACTATCAGAAGTGAGAAGACTATTAAGAAAGAGAGGAACCGTTTATAAGTGAAAAGACCATTTGAGGTGAGAAAAGACGTTTACGAGACGTGAGGAGCAAGATTTGTATGAGGGGGAATTTATTATGTAATGATAGATTGTAGGTATATCCATTGTAAGGAATGTGTTGGAGAATGAGATGCATTTCATTATAAAATTCTCTTGACAACATAAGCAACAGTGCTTATGGGAATTGAGATAAGAGAATGACCATGCTCTTTAGAGAGATGTTGCGGGCATAGATTGGGAGTAAAGTAGACGTCAGCTTGTAGTAGAAGAGATAGGGGGTGTTCGTTTTATGATTTGAAAAAGAAATGACAAATATCTCAAGCCTTCTGCCGGCAGTCCCATACATATCTGGGGGCCGCCAGAATAAGTCTGGGGGCCGCCAGACCGCCAACAGGAGAGGATTTAAGGACTTGATGAATTTTATGAGAGGAGTGACATTTTAATTTGCATTTCGCTAATTAAAAATACTTAAAGTACTTCGGATGATAGTAGTTAAGTTGTCTCGGACACATGGAATAGAAACTAGATAGAATCGAGACTAGTAGGAAAAAGAAGAGATGGGGGGGGGGGATTTTTGGAAGTGTTCCATCTTCCTAGACCTAGGTGAAGACAATTTGACTATTCACGGTTGAGGGGTAAAGAAAGAATGTCGGCGATGTTATCTTCAGACGCAACCTTTTCGAATGGAGATGTTTCCTTTTGGACATTCTCTCAAAGGAAATGGTGACGTATTTTCGGTCTGTTTCGTATGCAAAAATAATAATAATAATAATAATAATAATAATAATAATAATAATAAAGAATAAGACAAATGAAGATGAAGGTGACGAGCTTGACAATGTCAAGATGGATGGTGGTCTTCTCGAGTATTGTGAATGTTCATAAAACAATCACATGACGAGGTATAAGGTTATCTTAAAGGTGGTAGCGGAAATAGTAGAGGAAAGAGATTAGCCATCTCTATGGTTGTAGAGAGGGGTTGAGTGAGAAGGAAGCAAAGGTTTTATTTTGTGAATCGAACGATAAAGAGTGTTTCGTTCAAGATAAAGAATGTTTTGGTCGAGCAAAAGTATGTTTCGTAGAAGAGAAAGAATGTCTTTCGTCAAAGGAAGAATGTTTAGTCAAGAGAAGAATGTTTTGTCGAAGAGATAGAATGCTTTCGTTCCGAAGAGAAACGAATGCTTTCATCGAAGAGATAAGAATGTTGTTTCGTCAAAGAGAAAGGAGAGGTTTTTTAACTTATGTTGTTTTGAAACAGCTTGAAAGGGATTTTTAGATATGCTTTAACGTTTGCGATCGCAAGCTAAAGATACTTGAATATTTTGGATGAAATATTTAAGTTGTCAATACTTGGGAGGAGCTTTAGGATTTGTATCTAACCTTTTCTTGATGAAAAAGGGAGCACACACACACACATGATTTTGAAAGAAACAAGTTGATGATAAAAAGGTGTGTGTTGAGTGAAGGACTTATAAGAGATTTAATACCATATACGAACTCTTTTGACATTTTATGATTTGTGACACGGCGCGAAGAAAAGTATTATAGCGTCGAGAAAATATAACCGAGATGCTCAAGATATATAGATTTAAGCATTGTAAGGATTATCTAAGGCATGAATCAACACCATACTCAACAAAGATTAATGTGTTAAAACTATATGACATTTAAATATAAATTGTCATACATTAAACTAACATAGTGTAGGTGCACAATTAACACGTAAGTCATGTAAAATGGCACATACAAAATGTGATAATTTTAAATGCAATCATCATGTAAAACATGTTAGTATTTAGCACTTAGGAGCATGTGTTATTTAGATAAACTAAGAGATATTTTATCTAAATTGCTAGAAAAAGGCAAATGCTTTTACAACAAACATGCATTCACTAGATAAGCAAATACACGTTAAGCAATTAAGATAAACATGAAAGCATATAATTGCATTACGTGAGAGCACGTTATCATCTTGAAACTTCAAAGCACATATGTGAAATGCATGTAATCTAGATTGACTAAGGAGAAACCTAATTTCTACTTGCTTAGTGTGCACTCCTAATGAAATACAAAGTCTATCAATGTAAACTATCATTAGGCATATTTAAGAAGACCATTTATCAATTTAGAGATTGAATTGAGACTATCTATCACTAGTGGTGCTCAATTCAGGCTAAACGACGGACCATTTTTTATGTTTATACCAAGACCCAACCTTCACTCTAGAAGTAATTCAACCGTTAGGTCAAATTGAATTTCTAGTGCAATAGATTCTCCAGTAGTCATTCTCATGTTAGACAAAATAGAATTCCTATATTTTCCTAATGAAGTGTAGCAAAGATAAAATTTGTATTATCTTTTCATAGAGGGCCTAACATGACTCAACTAATATGCTTTAATTCTGGTTCGCATAATCCTAATCAAGATGTGTGAAATTCTAAAGTTAAATGAGATCAAGCAAGTTGTTGTAGGTATAAGAGAGAATGAGTCATCTAGAACCTAGGAGTATGCTTAAGAGTGACAATGTGTAATGCTTTATAATGAGAATGTTCAAAGAATGCACATTTGCATGTCTTTTATGAAAGAAATCTAATTAAGGTTATTTACCTTAATAGATCTTGTGAATGTTTCTTTATAGAAATAATAATGATTTATTAAAGGTTAGTTACATGTATGCTAGACTTTTAAGCAAGTTATTCACAAGAGGAAGATGTTTTAAATCTAATGCCATAGGGCAGATTTACCTAAACCGAAGATGAATTTAAGATGAAGGATCCATCAATCTAGAAGGTGCCAAATTTGGGCAAGGATGATTTTATTATTATTTGGGAGATGGTGTTGAAATTTGGTTATTAGGAGAAGCTTATATAAGTTATAAGGGTTCTTGGTTTGAGTTTTCAAAAATGACATCCAAGACTTGCTTATCAAGTTGGAGTACTTATAAGTTTTCCGATGGAAATTCATAAGTCGTCAATCCTACTTAGAGTGTTTTAAGTTTAGCATGTATAATTTGACCATAGCTAATAACACAATATTTGAACACTTTATACTCAATGAAACATTTTCATTGCAAGTGTGAATTGCAATTTGATGTCTAATCTTGTTGTCTTCCGATCGACTTCGTGATTTCATGTAATAACCGAGGGTGGTTAAACATGTAGACACGGAAAAATATCTATGGTCATTTGATTGATTTTTTCATGATCTAGATAAATCCTAGTCTCGATTTCATGTTCATATTCTAATTTTGTAATTAGATTGAATGATGAGATTGATCTAATTCATTGTGTATTTTATGTATGTATTAAACATATTAGTATAATATTTGGATAAACCATTTGGAAAAGTTAGACTCAATTGGCATCATCAACACAAGTTTGTGAGTTATGATCGATGCATATTCTTTTCATCTAGAAAAAAGGATGTTAATTATTTTCATTATCAATCAAGTCTGTGATTGAATTATTGTGATCCAAGATGAATATCTTTTGTTATATTTTGATATAATCTTGAAACTAAACAAAATAACGAATACTATTTCATGTCAATTCACGAAACTTGTCAATTAGATTCAATAAAGATAATCAATCATTATTTGAATAATGAAATTGATATATTCTCGAAATCTTTCTTGAACCTACACGACCAACCTTCATTTAAAAAAAATAGCTAAATATTTAAATAGTGTGTTTCCATTTAATCCCATATTAGATGTAAGGTGGAGGTTGCATGATAATGATAGTTAATTTCTTATTCCAAGATTGTCGTAAATTTTACTTGTGCGAAAAACTATTTGTTGTTATGTATAATATACATAGTTTTTGACATTTTATGAGTATATAAATGAGTTTTCTACCAATTTTTATATAACACACATCTTTTGTAAATTACTAAATGTAAAAAAATGTTATTTATGTGTGTACGTTAGAACCATGCAAGCACAAGCATTTTCTTTTTCTTAGTTACTAATGTATTAATACAATCTTTTCTTTTGTTTAACCAACCCAAGGTCAAACAAAGCAAGTTGAAAATATTTAAATGTGTTGATGAAAATAGGTTAAATCGTTAAAAATATTTAAGTGACTAGTTTTAACACATTTAATAATATACTTGACAAGTTATTGAACTCTTATTCCTAAGTATATTCCCCTACTCGAAAAGATTTACAAAATGTTTATGTAACATTTGTAAATTAAATGATCTATGCCTATATGTAATGCAAGAACAATTTCGCAATCTTAATGCAAGAAATCTAGCATAAGTTCTAGGTAGGCATAATCCGAAAAACTATCTACAAACGAATAGTGTACATGGCACATGAGCTTAGATATCCAATTAGCTCAATTACAAATAGCAACGATCATTTAATAATTTCTATTAACAAACTTAAGACACAAAGAAGTGCACATAATCACATAGCATCACACATAAGAGTGCTTGTTGTCGTTTTGTGTATTAGATACAACAATGTATACTTAGCTCGGTTTTGTTTGAAAACGAATTAGTTTCCTTCCCATTTCAAAAATTAAACAATTTTAATATTTTTGAAAAGTTAATTACACCATTTTTCAAATACATACCGACTAGAAATGACCGACTCGAAGGAAAGGGTAAAATACACGTTTTACGTCAAAACGACACACAAATTTTTAAACAATATGTAGTATTTTGCATTTTTTGTCACACCCCGACAATGGCGGAAACTCGAGAATGCAACATAATGATCAATCATAACACAAGATACAAAATAGAGAAAATTACATTACATAAATTCCAAGTGCTATGAAGACCATCAACCTTGAACAAACTCAAGTGATGTCCCAAATCGCAACTAAAAATCCAAAATCTCTTACAATTATTCATATGCTCACACAGGAGACCATAATCCAAACTTAATCCAAAACATCCAAATACTAGAATCAAACAACAAGCATGCAAGACTTCAAACGAAATTCCACATGGGATACTTCTAAGTCTGCTATCAATCACCAAACTACTCTTCTTTCAATTCACCTGAAAATGATACACGAAAACGTTAACAATATTGTTGGTGAGCTCGTAGGTTTGACCTTAAACCAAAAAGCTGTGCCAATATTTCAACAGTGGACAATAGTGCTATATGACAGTGAATATATGCAAACAACCTTAGCATCACCGCTAATCAATAACCATATGTCTCACTTGCACCCTGAACGGGCATACCAGTGGAGCACTATATTTGGGCAGGACCACACAAAACTGGGTAGGTGTACCCATCCGATCCAAACAATCATGCATCACATAATATTCACATAGCCAGTCATAAGACCATTAAACTTGTCCAAAAAACAAAACCTATTTCCATAGATCATTAAAAAAACATTTCAAAACACATTTGAGTATCATTTTCCCCCAACGGAAAAACTAGTAAAAAGTGGGGCTACGAGAACTACCTCAAGCAAGTCTTTAGCACAACTCTCAATCTCACAAGCAAATGCATTGACGCCGCACACGACCTTGTTCTAGTTAATGTCCCAATTTAATCATCCAATTCCAAAACAATCTTCACGTTTGATGCATAGAGTTTAGACGCGTTGTACAATTACCCAAAATAATTTAGTGGCGTGATTGTTGACGACTTAACTCCACAATCATATCAATATCATTCCTTGATAATACATTCTTATACTATTTAGCCTAAATAGATAAGTAATATAATAAATATTTATAATTATTAATTATAAATCGAATTATCTCGACAAGTCCATTCGGTAACCTTAGACGCTTCAAAATAATCATTATACGGTTGAAAATAAAACGTTTACTCATAATAAACACATTAGATAAGTTTAGAGAAAAATTATATTTTTTATCTTTTAGTGAATTTATTAAATAAAAAAAATAATTAAATAATATTTTATTATTTAAAAATCAAGAATCATGTTTTTAAGAAAATTTCTAAGTTTAAACTTTTTATGAAATTTCGACATGACCCGTAGTTTGTTTCCATAGGTTTCACTTATTTTTATCATTTTCCCAAAATTCGAAATTTTCGGAAAAATTCCAAATATTAATCTTTAATGCGTTACAAAACTTTTCTCCAAATATCATTCAACATCACTTCGTAAATATATTTTCATTTTCAAAAGTCCGTCAAAATTCTCATAACTACTAAATATCGCTTATTGGGCCTCAAGGCCCAACAAGGGTCCATTAGGACATTTATAAGTCCAAAATATAATCAAGTCCAAAAACAAAGTCACGTTTACATATATATGTATTATACTCATATGTAACAAATCATCCAAAACCCACTATAGGCATCTAATTAAGCCGCGACTCAATAAGATTTAGTGCGGCGTGAGTCTATAAACTCCAAAATACCAGTATATTAAGCTTGAAATAAACTAATAAGGCTACGTATCATATTTGGATACTATCACAAGCCTCAAATAAATAGTCACAACATAACGCCATATCATTAAAAATTATAAAATCATTTTCCTAGTGTATTTTGGGAAGTGGGTTCGTTGGCTTATAGCCTAAAAAATTAAGCCAAGAAATAGCTAAAAAATAAGCCAGAATATGCCATACTTGCTACTATAAATAATAAGACATTTTGCTATATATTATTCAACCATCACGACCACAACATCAAAACTACAAAAACCCTCTTTTACCTTTTTATTTCACACGAACCAAAGACCCCTTTTTCTTTTGTTTGGCTTTCAAAAAATTAATTTTCACAACGATCAACTTGTACAACTAACATCTATGAATCAAAATAAACCCAAAAGGACAAACGAAATTTAAATTTGAAAACTTACAAGAAAATCTTCAAATTTGTAGATTTCTACACGAACCAGACATCCCAAACGTTGTTTAAATGAATAACCAAACACTAGAATCAACCACCAATATTTATTGTCTTCTGTTTTCTTGATCAAAATTCAAAAATTTATGTGTTTGTGTTGTTGTAGGTGCGGACGAACCCAAGCACACACAAGTGTGTTTTTTTTTTTGAAATAAAAAATGTGATTATGAAAAAAAATGTGGAGGATAAGGTATCTTAATGTACCAACTTAGAGACACATTAGCTAGAAAGTAGGCATCTTGCCTCCTCTTGACCGGATATGGTATCCTATGGGTGTCGGGTCTTTCTTTTCGTGTCGGGATCATTTAAATACTCGTAAAACTCAACCGTAAAATTTACCCCTAAGTTAATTAGAATTTTTATTCACTTTTAAAATACTATTCCATTAACCTAGAGTATTTACACGACATATTTTCACTTTACACCCTTCAAAACTCATTTGGACATTAACGGACGTGTCAGACTCGTTTTTCGGCATTTCTCAAAATTTACGGGTCAAACCACCTAGATAACACATAACATAATAATACCTTCCAAAAGGTTATTAATCACAATAATCCTAATTCATCACATATCTCATAAAAATCATCACCGTCAACACGGTACAAAAATCTGAATAAACTGACAAAAGTCAAATAGTCAAAGGACTATTAATGAAATATTCAGAACACAAAAAGGGCAAAGGTTACATTCTACCCCCCTTAAAAGAATTTCATCCTCGAAATTCAACTACTAACATCACTAAACAAATGTGGGTACTTCAATTTCATCTGATCTTCACGTTCCCACGTGAACTTCAAGGGCTGACGTTCGGAAATTCCCACTGAACCTTGACGATGGCAACTGGGGCTTTTTTACTATCGCTTCACTTCTTAAATCTCATTTTCTTAATTTTCCACTGGCTCTTCCACAAAATTCAACTTAGCATCAACTCGAATCTCATCCAAAGGCACTTTCAGTGTTGGATCAGCCAAACACTTCTTAAGGTTCGACACGTGGAACGTGTCATGAACACCATTCAATTCCTCAGGCAAATCTAATCGATAAGCCTCTAGGGTCCTATTTTCTCAATATTTCTCAAATGGTCAAACAAAACCTAGGTGCTAACTCTCACCTTTCTTCCAAAGCTAACCAAACCTTTCCAAGGCGACATTTGAGCAAGACTAGTCATTTACACTAAACTATAGAGGCTTCCTCACTGTTATCAGCATAACTTTTCTGAGATCACGCGCTAACTTAAGTAAATCATTAATCTGCGAGATCTCTCAGTGTTATCTTGCACTAACTCAGGTCCTCATCAACTGACCTTCTCCAATCCTCAGTCCACACATAATGGCGAACGGACACTTTCTACCATTCAATGCCTCAAACGGAGCACATCTCACACCAAAATGATAACGATTTGTTATATGAAAAATTCAACAACAAAAGATGACATCCTAAATTAATCCATAAGTCCAGGACCGCACATATTCGCTCTAAGCATGTCTTCCAAAGTCTGAATAGTACGCTCACTCTAACCATCGGTCTGAGGGTGATAAGCCATACTCATGTCTAAATGAGTTCCTAATGCCTCTTGCATTGACTTCCAACACCTCGATGTGAAACGACTATCATGATCTGATATAATCGAGATCGACATACCATGTCTAGAAACTATCTCATTTAAATACAATCTAGCCAACCTTTCCATCTTATAATCCTCACGCATAGGTAGGAAATGAGCAAACTTAGTCAATCGGTTCATAATGACACAGATTGTGTCATGCCAACCACTAGTCCTAGGCAACTTAGTCATAAAATCCATAGCTATCCCTCCCATTTCCATATGGGAATCTCAGGTTGCTGGAGCAAGCCAAATGGCCTTTGATGCTCAGCCTTAATCTTCAAACAAGTCAAACACTTACTAACATACTCAGCTATATCCTTTTTTCATTCCATGCCACCAATACCTATCTCTCAAATCATAATACATCTTATCAGCCCCTGGGTGAACAGAGTACTTCGACTTATGGGCTTCGTCCATTATCAGGGTTCTCACCTCACCCTTTAAAGGTACCCATATGGCCTACAAACTCTATTCATCAAATCCATAAATATTGCTGGTGCATTAGTCAGACCAAAGGGCATTACAGTGAACTCGAAATGTCCATAATGAGTTCTAAACGTAGTCTTTGGAATGTCATCCTCATGCACTCTCAGCTGATGGTATCTAGACCTAAGATCTATCTTCGAGAAAAACTGCGACCCTTGCAGTTGGTCAAATAGATCATCAATTATAGGAAGTGGATAAAGATTTTTAACAGTCAACTTGTTCAATTCTCTATAATCAATGCACATCCTAAAAGAACCATCCTTTTTCTTAACGAACAACACCGGCGCTCCCCAAGGCGACGAACTTGGTCGAATGAAACCTTTGTCTTGGAGTTCCTTGAGTTGTCTCGACAACTCCTCCAATTTAGAAGGTGCCAATCGATAAGGAGACTTAGTTACTGACGTTGCTCTAGGGATTAACTCAATCCGAAACTTAATTTCCCGAATAGGCGGTAATCCAGATAGATCATCTAAGAATACCTCAGGAAAATCTCTAACTACAACAATCTCTTCTTGTTTCTTAACACCCATCAAAAATCTTGCTTTCTCTTCCGGTCTCTCTCCTACTACTCTAAGCACCTTGCCATCCGGTAGTGGTATCATCACCACCTTCTCATGGTAATTATTTCAGCCTTATAATTGGATAACCAGTCCATACCTATAATAACATCAAAACTCCTATGCCCAAAAGGTATCAAGTCGATGTCAAAGACATGACCCTCGATTTCTAGTTTGCAACCTTTAATAACCTTATCAATCTTTACTAGCTGCCAGCTAGCTATCTCAATCTCATATCCGAAACCTAAATCGCTGGGTTCTAAGCCTAATAGAGGTATGAAAGTAGTGGAAACAAAACTATAGTCGACACCAGAGTCAAATAAGATAGTGGCAAAATGATTGTTCAAAGTAAACGTACCCGTCACAATGTTCAGATCCTGGCGAGCTTCCTCTGCTCCCAACATGAATGCCCTACCCCTAGCCTGATTCCCTTGGTTTCTACGACCCTGACCCCTGTTATTAACAACAACTTGATTTGGACGATTTTCTCCCGGTCCTTGTGCCATATTCCACCTAGGACAAGCTGGCCTGACATGGTCGGTACTACCACACTCATAACATGCCCTAACAGTTGGGTTTCTAGCATTGACAGGATTCATATTTCTCGGCACATCTCTACAATCCCTTGCTAAATGACCTGGGCGGTTATAGTTGAAGCATATGCGACACGGCCCTCCGGGCCTTTCTTTTCATGTCTGGATCACTTAAATACTCGTAAAACTCAACCGTAAAATTTACCCCAAAGTTAATTAGCATTTTTATTCACCTTAAAAATACTTTTACATTAACCTAGAGTATTTACATGACATATTTTCACTTTAAACCCTTTCAAAACTCATTTGGACATTAACAGACGTGTCAGACTCGTTTTTTGGCATTTCTCACAAATTCAAGGATCAAACCACCCGGTTTACAATTAACACAATAATACCTTCCAAAAAGGATTATTAATCACAATAAACATCAATTCTTCATAATTCTCACAAAAATCATCATCGTCAACACAGTACGAAATCTGAATAAACTGACAAAGTCAAATAGTCAAAGGACTATAAATAAAATATTCAGAACAAAAAAAGGGCAAAGGTTACAATGTCGCATGCAGGAAATGCATAGAATTGTTGGTGAGAAAATTGTTGATGATGATGTGTTGAAGGAAAGGGTTAACCAACATACCTCGCGTCAAAGTAACCGGTAAAAAAAGGTTGTATCGACCACTTGACGAGGATGAAGACGATGAAGACATTATGGACATGTTTGAGTTTTTATGAATCTAAACCCTAATACTATTAAGTATTATGGTATTTTCAATATTGTTTTTTCGTGGTTTCGTTCCAGTTTGTTTCTCAGTTACTTTGTTTTTGTAGTTCCTTTAATAAAGGATTAATAGCTTATTAATCTAAATAATGTTCTTTTCAAAGTTCCTTTGTCTTTGTGTTTTTATTTGTAAACGAAAATTATGACCCTTCTATTGTTAATTGTTTGTTCATAATTTCCAGACAAAAAACATGTTTAAAGTGTCCATTGATATCAGTTATGAACACATGTTTTCCATTGTATGTTAGCGGTAACATTTTTGGTCGTCATCTCTTTCATTCATAAGAATGAAAGACATTAAAGTGCCCATATCAGTTACCAAAAATGAAAACATGTTTTAACAACAATCATGTTGAGCTTTAACGTGCTCATATCAGTTAAAAAACGCTACACACATTCCATCACAATTGCGGTTGATGACCCAGAGGAGGCAGTTGCAGTCGCGTTCCACTGTGTCGTAAAAACATGTTTTCTAGACCAAATAATGATGACCCTTTTATTGTTTGTTCAAAGTTTAAGTTTTTTATGATGACCCTTATCTGCCCATATAATTTTTCGAGTATAATGCAATCAAAAAATGTTTTCGAGACCAAGAAATGATGTTCTTTGTTTTTTCAACATTCAAGATTTTTGTGATGACCCTTTATCTACATATGAATACATATTTTGCGTTTTAAATAAATGATAGGGATGATGGTCAATGGTTGGGAGAAGTTCTTGGAAGAAATTATATGGTTGGGAGAACTTTTTGGCAGTATATTAGGATTATAGATGGTTGATTAGTCTATACTCTATGGGAATGGTACAATGTACAATGTACAATGTGCATGAATAGTACAGTGTACAATCAACATTATCTAAAAATGTAGACAAAATAGTCCCAAATGACAACAATAAAATAACAACAACATAGTGGATGATGGTTTGGAACAAATGAGACAACGTATTTAAGTCTACAATTTAAATTATAATGGATTAAATTGATGATAAGTATAAAGTATTAAAGGTCAAATTTTAAAACTTACATTGATGATCAGGTTAATGTTCATTCTCAAACTTCTTTTAATTTACCTATTTGATCAGGTTGCATTTCGTCTTTCTAATAAAGTTTGTAGTCATAATATATATTTAATGCAAATTAATGTTATATTATTTTAATGTTACACTCTTTTGATCTTTATCCATTGATTGAAATCAATAAACGCTTAAAGATGCAGTCTTTTACTTACATCATTTGAATATATTGCGCATGATTCCAATTGATGTTTACTTCGATCATCCGATACATTATAGAATTAATGGTTTTATACCGTACTTTCTTATTTAGAGTGTTCCAAGATTATATCTTTTATTTACATGAGATTGGTTCATATTTATTGAACTTTTTATGTTATTGTGGATCTGTCATATACTCATATACATCAAATATTTTGTTAGGCATATCTTCATTAGTTAAGTTTGAAATCACAAGTCAAAATAAAAAGGCAACTGTCAATTTACTAACATATTTTATGAACCATACGGGCTTTTACTAATTTGTACTAAAACAAACACATTGATAAGAGTTTACTAATACGAACCATGCTTATCAAAATATAGCTTCATTTGAGCTTATTAAGTTTTTTTTAAGTTTTAGATGTTATTACAATTCCTAACTTATAATTAATCGTCTACCCGTGCAACGCACGAATATTGTTCTTGTTTTATTTGGACAAGGCGCAAAATCGAGCGATATAATCTATATCTATATATACCAATATACAACACTTGAAAAAGACCATTAATGCCCCTCTAGAAAATAATACTCAAATTCTAGAGTGTCTAACTTGGTAATTTTACCCACAAAGCTTCTAAGAGAAGCATCTTAATTTTTGGCAGTTTAGCAACAATCCCTAATTTATCTTGTTACCAGATTTAAGGATACATAAGACACAACAATCCCTAATTTTAATTCAACACTATAAACCTAATCTTATTTATCTCGTTACCTCTGCCCCCTTATCACTCCTCTCTCGCCACACAACAACATCCCATTCCATAAACACAAATCCGCCATTGCACCTCATATTTTAAATCGAACCACAATCACTTATCATCTTTTGTTATAAGATGAGAATCAAATAAACCCATTTCTTTGATTTCGTATGGCCACAACCTTTTTTGAAGCAGTCAATAATGCACTCGGCTTCAAGATCTTTTCGTTAAGGTCTCAAAAGTATTTCAAGAAAAAACTGAGATCTTTAGTTCTTGATTGTCAGTTATGATTCGAGCCAAAGTTTAGGTTGGAAGATGATGGGTTTATGTTATTACGTGAAGGAGGATAAGATAATGTAATTTGTGGAGCTGATTATGGGATAGGTATACTTGTAGGATTTTAGATTATGTATATTGATTTGGTTTGAGTTTTAGCTTTTTGTTTTTTGAGATTCGGTGTTTTACGAAGCTAAGCTTCAAATAGATTGATGGGTTATGTATTCAACTAAAAAATCATGGTGGTGAAGAATCTTTCAAAAAAATTATGGTGGTGAAGATAGTGATTGTTTGTTATTTATAGTCTTCAAAAACCAATTGAGAAGTCACATTACTAAGAAGATGGATCAAAATAAAAAATCTAACCATTTATTTACACAGATTTTTTTTCACTTAAGGCTTTAAGATACTAGATCAAAGCTACCTATGTAGATGATCTTTTAGTGTGGAATTTAAGCTTATAAAACAAGAAAAAAAATCAAAAGACGAGGTATTTTTAAAGTAAAACACACGAATAAAAAACAAGTAAACACAAAATCTAAGCACACCACTCTATGGATCTTGATACCAATTGTATACTAATCTAATAACATACTTAATGAGAGGGAAAGAGGTTGTTTTAGTGAGATAAAGGGTTGGATGAACACTTAGAGAGAGAAAGTAAACATAAGATAGAAAATGTATTATGTGTGAAAAATGAACAACCAACCACCTTTTCAAGACCTGGAGAGGTGTATTTATACTACAATTTTGGCCGGCCATAGGAGCTTTGTGGGCTTTCCATGGGCCTTTTGGCCCTATTATATTACTAAACATTATATTGACTAACTACGGGATTTGACTAACTATTATTGGAAGTGACCGATACTTTTTGTGTTTCTAACAATCTCCCCCT
>BQNB010087257.1:0-27968 GCA_026074375.1 Tanacetum coccineum
AAAAGCTAGAACTCTACACGTTCGATCGGGTCAAAAATTACTTCTTATTCTTACCAACGGAAAACCTACATTCGTGTCTTAACACTTATTTTTTTATTATTTTTTTTTCAACTACTAATATTTTTTATTTTTTTTCATTTTTTCTACAAATAAGATCTTAAAAATTTAAAATTTTTGCTATTTTTGTGGGAAAACGGGTACGTGAGAACAAAACAATAAGCAGGTAACATCAAATTGATAGATTCCCTCCCCAAAATAAAGTGAAACATTGTCCTCAATATTTAAAGGCGGGCGTTTACGAAAATCTAAGCCGTTTATGAATTATGCAAAGATAAACGTGAATCGATAAGATGAAAGGATATCGGATCTCCCCAAACTAATTTCAAACAAAGGATAGGAAGCTCGAGTGAAACGGGATACAACACCGGACACGAGAGTCTTCAGAAATTGTTGGATCAATCCTACAAAAATCACAACAAACAACAAACAACGAAAAACGGAAGAGACTAGCCTCAACACATCACAACACATTTGTTAGAACATAGAAAGAAAATAGAAAAGGATAGGCATGGGGTGAACTCCCACGAAGCGGCTTGTTTTTGTTCACCGAGTCGCAAGCTCGACTCGATCCCTGAATTAATTCGTCCTTAGGGAGAGTGAAAATGGAAGAGAAAATCTCAATCGGGCTTTCATTAATGTTTGGACAAACATTAAAGCACATGAAAGTTCCATCCCGATGAGAGGCCACCGGCTCTAAGTGAAGATGCCGGGGTCAAAAATGGTATCTTCATTCCCGAAGGAGAGAAATAAAAAAGAAAGAAAATGAAGGTCAATTCGGAAACAAGGGTGGGAAGGGTGGGTAAAATATCGGCCATAAAATCATGAGATTTAGAAACACCCTTAAACACTTTGGTTATCAAAATACCCGCTTCGGGTTCAAAACATTTCTCAACATCCGGTGATTCCGGTGGAGGATGAGGAATTGACGGCTCGTTTAGAAATAAGAGAGTCCCAGAGGAAATGTTCTCTCTTAAATTCTCCTCTAATGTTACAAGATTTTTATCATGAATGGCATGATAAACTAATATACCTGGTTTGAATATTTTGTCCTCGTTCCCGAGAGAATTCAAGGTAACACTAGCCGACAACTCCGCAGTGAAAGGTGAGTCGGAATCTAACAAAGGAGGTGGTAAAATACTTGATTCAGTGGAATCAAGTGTAACGGTTAAGTCCTTTTTAAAATCCTTAGGTTTGAAAAAATGATCATTAAAATCAATTGGATTATCATCATGGTGAAGAGAATCACTCCTTGGAGAAAAAGTAATTAAAGGATTCATTTTGTTTTTGGTTCATGCGTGGAAATCACTTCAGGAAGCGAATATGGGAATCATCATCACTAAACAGATTTTTTTTATCAAGAAAAGTTACGTCTCCTTCTGAATCGAAATAACCTTCCTCAAAATTAGAAGACACTTCCATAGATAGAAAAGCATCGATCTCATCATTATTGTCTTCTGGAGCAGAACACTCAACCTTATCGGACAAAGGTGTGTTAAGTAAATCTGGCTCATCGAAAACATTGGAATTTTTGATCTCGGCATCTTCTTCCATTTCATCAAAAAGAGGATTTATGGTGCTAGATTTGAACTTGTCATCAAATTCAAAAAGAGGATTTGAGTGATCTTGAAAATTCTCTTCATGCAAGTCCTTCTTAAGAGTCGAATTATCATTACCCGGTGGTAACGAATCAAGAGGAGCAAGTTCATCGCGAAACTCTCTAAATGATCACTAGTCTTTCACCAGAGAAGAACCAGAAAAGATTCATCCAGAATGAGTAGTGGTACTGCCACTAAACGATCACTTTTAAAGAAATCGATTACAGAAATGCATAACAAAATTCTTACCTTGTTTATTTTCCAGATTTATCGGCTAGTAAAACAAGTTCTTCTTTTCCTACTCGTAAAGTAAATGTTTCTTCGTACAAATCAATGAGAGCTTTTGCAGTGCGAAGGAAAGGTCTTCCTAAAATAATAGGCACTCTCGGGTCAGGTTCAAAATTAACCACTACAAAACCGCAAGAAAAGTAAAACCATCAACTCTGACTACAACAACCTCGGCTATGCCCATCGGTGAGTAATTGAACGATCTTGCAAGCACGAGTGTCCATTCGAGCATGGAAGCAAAGCTTCAAGCCCAATTTCATTAGTATATAGAATGAGGTAAAAGGTAAATTGCTAGCTCCAGAATCTGCTAAAGCACTAGTCCTATCAGTTCTGTAAAGCTCATGGGATAGAGATTTTCTCGGGGGGGGGGGGGGGGGGGGGGGGGGGGGGGGGGGGGGGGGGGGGGGGGGGGGGGGATCTTCGAGCTTCTCGGGAACTTTGTTCATGATGATGGCGGAGCATTCAGCATTCACTGTTGTGATGGCGATCTCCTCGAGCTTCTCTTTGTTCCTTAGCAACGAGCTTAACCATTTGTTGAACTTTGGCATCTCGACA
Organism: Tanacetum coccineum; assembly: GCA_026074375.1. Lineage (NCBI taxonomy): Eukaryota > Viridiplantae > Streptophyta > Magnoliopsida > Asterales > Asteraceae > Tanacetum > Tanacetum coccineum. The sequence continues at coordinate 2,499 of BQNB010087257.1, forward strand.
AGAGCATCTTTCAATCCAATCTCTAAACGGAGTTGTTTGAACATCTTCAGGAACCGGCTATGTTGAGCACTTGGTTTATCGTTCTCTCTTACTTTCATCTCTGGGTATGGAAGTTTAGATTGATATGACGTTGGTTTTGGAAAATTAAGATCTTGAGTTTCACATTAAATGTTTTTCCCTTTGAGGCTTTGGTTTTGGGATTTCAATTGAAAATGGAATTCTTCTTCCTTTGGAGGGTGGGATTTGTGCGGTATTTTCAAATTTGGATTTGTACTTTTTCCGTTGACCTCTCCGTGGGTTTGTTCGGATTCTTTTTGAGGATGTTGAAACAACGGGTGTTAGAACACAAGGAGTCGAAGGGTTCTTCCAAAGTTTTACCGCTTCTTGTGGTGATAGCATTTACATGCTCACGAGGGTTAGTTACGGTTTGACTTGGAAGAGTACCCGAATTCGAAGTAGATACTGAATTTTTGAAATTATTACAAAGACTTGTCAACAAACTCGTAACATTAGCCATTTGATTCTGCAAATTTTGACCTTGATTTTGAACATTCTTCTTCACCGCATCGTTGTGCTTTTGACGAAGTTTTTCAGAAAAAAATAATCCTTTCGCAACACCTGAATTGGGGCGTTTGGAGCTTGAATGGAGTGGAACATGTAAACCGGTGGTTGATTGGTTGTGTTGAAAAACTTGACCTTGATTGTATTGATGGATTGATTGAAATTGGTTTCCACGGTTTTGATTCGAATTGAAATTGTTTCCCTGATATCGGGGTTGGTTTCCTTGGTTGTTTTGAACGTTTGGTTGATTAAAACCGGGTGGTCTCATCTGATTTGCCAAATTAGGAGGATTCCTTTGAACAAAGTTGCCAACGGCGGCGATTTGTTGGAATTGATGAATGTTATCATGAAAAATGGGAAAATCGTTCCTTGTATAACGGGACATTGGGTTGAATTATGGTTAGAACCAACATGTGACACAAACTTCCTCGGCTGCTTTGACCGGAGCAGGATTCGTAGCATTCTCTTCACTAATCCTTCTCTAGAACGGCTCTTCGCATAATCATTTTGACTTCAAGTAAGCGGCCATTTGTTAGAAATCTCGAAAGAATTATTGGAAGGTGAAGAAGTAGAAGAAGGAGCATTCGAATCGCTCTTGAATCATTAGACCTACATCTAGATAACGCACTTTTTAGGAATTACTTATCGATAATGGCTAAACCATCACGAGGCGTCCTTATCTAGAAAATGCCACCCGCGGCGAATCTAAGGCAACATGATCATTGGATATAACAAGGAATTGTAAAACGTTTCAAGTTGTGTAATTCGAGAAACCATGGAGAGGACATTTGACGAAGAAGTTCTATGAACGTCCCAAGCTCGTGAAGGTTTCCATTCGTTCTTGGTAGAAAGTAGTGGTGATTTTGTTTTCGAAGGTAAGTTGTATACGAAGGTGGAAAGAAATGAATTATGAATTATTCGAGACAAGATCATCCCACGTTAGAATCGATCTAGGTGGTATCCATAGCTAACCAATTCCGGTCTTTTCACCACTAGAGAGAAAGGAAAAAGAAATCTTAATCAAAGTGTTCGGAACTTCGGGATGTCTAAACGTTGAAAGTGACTTTGTTGAAAATCGAAGATATATAAGAGGGGTCATGTCTACGCCGAAGAACTTATACTTTGCACAAGATTGATCCAAGGTTGTTTAAGCTCAAAATAGTTTTGAATTTATTGGTGGAACAACAATTTGCATCTTGTATCCCTCAAGGGAAGCGGTACATTTGAGCCATGTAGCGATGTCATGCCATTGGAAACTCGGGTTCCTCAACAATAACCGTTGTTAATTGTTGTTGTCGACGATTTCGATTACGCTTTTTTTTTTTTTTTTTTTTTTTTTTTTTTTTTTTCTTTTTATTTTTTTGGTGTGTGTGTTTTTTGAGATCGGAGTGGCATGCACTAAAAATTAAGAAATTTAAAAACAAACTAAAATTACACTAATTTTTTTCTCTATTATTTTTTCTGCAATCTATTTTAAACGGATATACGGAAGACAACTTAAAACCAAATAATCGACTTACTTCACGGTAACTCTCAAAAATTGCTTTTCAATGTGAGCCGTACTTCGTAAGTGACACAAATGACAAGTTTTTGAATCTTTGGTTCGATTTGGAAACTTTTCAAGTTCACCGGAACTTAGATAAATAATACCTCAATTGAAATTTTATGATTGGTGTTCGTTTACCAACTTTGTGTATTTTTTTATTTTTAAAGGACAATTTTTTTATATTTTTGATTTTTTTTTATATTTTTTAATTTGATAATTATACTAAAAAGAAAAAGAAAATATTTTTACTTTTTAATTTTTTAGTTTTTTCGGATTATTTGAAATAATAAACATGACACTTTCAAGGACATAAAGATCTTCGAAACCAATTTCAACAAACTAAAACGTAGTATCTTATAACACAAAACCCCGCAGCGGGCGCCAAAAACTGATGTTTAGTTTTATTACAACTGATAAAATATACAAATAAAATACCACAAGAGTTTATTTTAAGATGATTCCCTAAGGAAAATTCACTCGTAAAAGATATATATATATAATATATAATACGTATAATTAACCAGGAAGTATGATCACCCCGGGTCTTTCCCGACGACTTGTAAATGAAACCACATTTTAACTCGGATTATGATTGAATGATAGAGAAGAAATATTTTTTTTGAGTTTCTATAACTACTAATTAAAAGCAACAATTAAACTTAACCAATTAAAAGCTATTAAACAAATTAACGGGTGCAACTAAAAGCGACAATAGCAAATATACTAAAAGTTAAACCCCTAAAAATGCAAACTAAAATTCTAAACCTAAATTAGGACAAAAGAAAATTTTAAGAAAAAGAAAAACATTTTTTTGAATATTTTTGGATTTATTATGAATTTAAAACTATTTTAATCTAATTAAATCCTAAAAAAATAGCAAATTAAGTCTTAGAAAATTAGAAAAATGATTTTTAAACTTAGAAAAGTCTAAAACAACATAAAAACTCAGAAAACTATTTTTCACTATTTTTAAAATTAAAATCCTATTTTTAATCTTAAAATTAAAGGCTCAAAAATGAAAATTAAAATCTAAAAGTGGTGAAAATGATTTTTCTTAATGTAAACCTAAAGCTATTTTTTATAAGACTAAAAACTATTTTTTTGTAATTTTCTGAAACTTTTTTCTATTTTTTATGTATTTTCTAAGAATTAAACCTTCGAAAAACTATTAAAAATAAACTAATTAATGGAAAAATGTGAAAAATTCAGGAAAAGTCTATGATTCAACAAAGAACAAAGGAAAAATAAAAGAAAACTAACATCTTAACAAATAAGCTCAATAAGCCTATAAATAAGCTACGGCTTATTATTTATAAAGGAAATGAAAATGTGTACAAGTATTTAATTGGGGAAAAGGTTACTGGATGAGCTAATGTAGCATGATGGTTAACACGTTGGGTATGTAAGAGTGAGGTCGTGGGTTCAAAGCTGGCAACACACCCCTTTTTGTTATTTTTTTTTATTTTTTTACTTTTTGCAAAAACTAATTACTAGAATTTAAAGAAGACATGTTTTTAAGCATTTTTAACAAAACAAGCATAAGCTGAAACTTAAAATTAAGCTCTAAAACAGCTTAATAAAAAGCTGTCACAGAAAGTTGGTGTTTAAGCTTGCTTTTGCTTGATCCTACTTAACCACTTGTAAAATGCTCAAAATAAGCTCAAATTTCAAACAAAAAGCTGTTCTAGATTCCTTGTGATGTTTACAAGCTAGAAATGAAAGGCTACTTAAGCTGAAAACACATTAAGCTAACTGAAATAGGAGATAAAAAGGCTAAAGTCAAGGAGAAACTTAAAAAGCTCAAAATCTATTTAAGCTAAAAGACACATTAAGCTATATTAGACTATGAACTTTTGAAAAATTATTAATCAACTATTAAGCTATTAAACTAATTGATAAAACCTAATCCTATAAGCTAGAAATTAAGATTTAAAAGCTAACTTTTGTTACTACTGGTTTTGGTGTTTTGAAGATTTTTATGAAACTTTAAAGCTAAATGCTCCTAAGAAATAAGCTAGGAAATTAAAATTAAGGCTAGAACTATATTAAGCTATGTTTTAACTAAGAGTCTACTGAATTTAAAACCTTAGATCCTAACATTAAAAGCTAAAATGAAGCTCAAAAGCTCAGCAGTACTAACTGATGTTAGTACTGCTGATGCAAATTGCAATTAGCCAAACCAAATGTACAGGGTAACCTAGTGAGGTTACCAGCACTCAACACTCTTGTTGAGTGTGTACAGACTCTAATCAAGCAAGAACCAAGCCTTAGATGGCTTGGTTCCAAATTTGCACAAGTGAAAATTAAAAGAAAAATTCCCCTAGTGCAGGAACACTAAAAATAAGCTCAAACTCTTTTAAATTTTTCAAACTAACTTGTAAAAACTCTTTTCCTAATGTTTTTAAATGAAATCAAAGCTATTTCAAATGGTTTGCACAAAAACCTTTTACTTTTTAAGGTCGAACAGGGTTAACCCAAACACCCCTTTAAATTGTGACAGATTTAAAAACAGCTTATGAAATTTAAATCTCCTAAACAAACTTCAAAACCAGATGGTATTTAGCTTTAAACAAACTTGACAAACATGATTTAACAGCTAAATAAGCAACAATCAAAGAACTATACTATGCTAACTATATTTTTGGTTTTTATGAAATTATGACTGATTTTAAGTACAACTAAGCTAAGCAAGATCTAAACTAACTAAAGCAAGAACAGATAATCAATTGCATTTAATGAACAATAATAAGAGTAATAAGCACTAATAAGCAAACAATTTAAGCTATAAACCAAATCTACACTATTAAGCACTAGTTTAACTAGGAATTAAAGGACAGAAAGAAGTTAAATGAAAACTAACCTTTAGCTTCAGCTAAACAGAAGCTATAGCTCAATTGAGCTTAATCAACAGCTTTGGCTTATTAGAAATAAGCCAGTAAAAATCCTTGAGAGTCCTTCCACAATTGACTCCTCTTCCATAAGCTCACAATTCCAAAAGTAAAGGTTATAAGGATTTAAGCTATTTTTAAAAGTTAAGGTATGATTAAGGTGAGATTTGAGCTCAATTATTAGCTTAGAGACTAATAAGAGCTTATTTAGTAGCTTTTGATATTTAGCTTATCATTTGAGAAGAATTGAGAACTTATGAGAGAAAAATAAAAGTTCTATTGAACAGATTATTATAAAAAACTAATTTCATAAAATAAGACTTGATTACATTATCAAAAGAAAATACAATCTGAATTTTAAAAGGAAATTACATAACTAATTTTTAAGCTAAACTACTAACTATTCCTACAAACTAGATATGGTGTGCGGGTGATAGTGAGCATTTATATCCTTTGAAGAACATGCCTAGGCCTCCTGTACTGCCCACGCCCCTTTCAATCATCACCATCCATTCCTTCAATCATTAGGTAGTGAATTTGAGCCGTTTGATCAAATTATACTCACACGGATTGCCAAGCTATCATTCTTTTGATGTGACAGCTTGTGCTAGTTGTGTGAGTGATAATAGAGTAAAAACCCTCACTCCTTGTGCTTTCTCTACATCCACGAGGCTTGATAGCTTGCCAAAACAATAAAGGGTTCTGATATATGACATATTCTCCTGCCATTGCTTATATTGATCACTTGAAAAGGTCGTTGTACCCTTAAATTGAAAGCCCTTTGGTAATGAGTTTTAGGTAAGCTTCATTTTCTGATTCATAATGAGCTTTGTTTTCAGGAGACATAGTCAAGAGTGTTTCAACTGCTGTTCGATCTGGAACTGCTGGAGTATCATATGTTGCAAGTACAGCTAGGATTGTAATAGTAGTGAGCATTGTAACAGTAGTGAGCTTGTATGGACCTTCGAGAATGCATTTCCTCAAGGCATCACCATTTGGTCTTGTATCGATGTATCTTAAGAAATAGGATTGCTACTGTGCATATCTTCCCGTTGCAAGTATTGGTGGATGATCTCTTGAACTAGCTGCCATGATGTTGTTATGCATTTGACTGTCGATTGTGGAAGTTGTGATTGGAGTAGTCATGATGAATGATTTGTTTATTAAGAAGTGAAAATTATTTTGTAGGATCTTAAGTAGTTAACGTGATTGTTGTTGTGGATTATTTTTGTTTGAGTTCACAGGATTTTACAATTCTATAACTTAAACCGAAAAAAATCATCTTTTACGGTATTTTACTAAATCAAGAAGAAACCATGAAAAATTAGATTTGTTTAGGTCTTTGAAAAGTTAAGTGTATAAATCGCCTAAGGTAATGGTATAAATCGCTGAATTTAAGTCACGTCCAACATAATTTCGAACCGAATATTGATCTTAACCAAAAATTGAAAAATCAGTGTAATAAATTGAGCTGGTATAGAAACGCGTAACCAGAAGACGTATAGAATCGGCCTACAAAGAACGTATAAATCGCCGTACCAAAGACGTATAAATCGCCGTCTTCAATTGGTATAAATCGCCGTCTTTAATTGGTATAAATCTCCGTCTTTATATGGTATAAATCGCCGTCTTCAATAGGTATAAATCACCGTTTTCATATGGTATAAATCGCCGTCTTCAATTGGTATAAATCGCCATCTTTAATTGGTATAAAAACCCGTCTTCAAGCATATAGACAGTCGTCTTCAAGCGTATAAAAAGCTGTCTTCAAATTTTCCGGAAAAACAACTTTTGAATTACTTAAAAGACACACTTTTTGACGTTTTTACTCAATTTTTCTTGTACAACTTACTTTTATAAGCCTATTAGAAGCATAAAAACACAAACTTTAAGGTTTTTAACACAAAAAAATTTCGGATCAAGATTTTTGAACACAAAAACTTTTGATCTAAAATAAACAAAAAAAAATCACTAAAAACCTATTGGCTCTTGATAACTAATGTTAGGACCAATAAATCACTTCACTTCACCATTGAAAGCAAGAAAATAAGATATGAAGATGATAAGAAAAATAGAGAGATGTTTAGAGAGAAAGTAGAGAGAAGAAAAAAATGGTTGATTTCACCTAAAAAGTGTGTGTAACAAATGAGAACCAACATACTCTCCACACTTGAAGAGGGGTATTTATACCACTTAATGGGCCAGCCTCTATTAGGCTTGTTGGGCCATTGTATTTTCTTTCTTGGGTCGGGCTCGGGATTACTTTGGGCTTTAGCCCACAACACATATAATATTAGCTTAAATAACGAGCCCGATTCATGTAACTAGCCTATTACAACATTCACTAAATAAAGACCAAGCTTCCATGATTTAGTAGCCGAGCTTCCTCGTTCGGCTCAATATTTTGAGGCTAACATCTCCTCATTCAACCTTGGGCTTAAGGGTTCATTGATATTATCCTAAACTTCACTTTTCGCAAAGTCTCTCAAAATAAACTCAAACATTACCCTTTCATCACCTTCATATCCTTTCATGGTTTCAAATTTCCTTTTCAACTTCTTTGAGCTTTCCCTTATTTCTCCATCATTCACGAACTCCTCCGAATTAGACATTTTCCTATAATAGATGTTTCATACTTAGAGATAGAAGAGTGTGTAATATGTGTAAAGTTGTTTTTCATAAGTCTTTGAAATTGTTTTGAAAATCTTTGATTTAATTTTTTGAAAGATCTTTGTTTTGAAAACCATTTTCATAATTATTAACACGAAGTTCTTGGAGATTACTTACTTTTCAAAAGTTCTTGATTTCTCCCTTTTTGTTCTTGATGTCTCAATGGGGATTTTTCATGAAATAAAGATTGGAAGGTGGTATATAGGGATTTTGAAGGAAGATAACTTGTTTATTTGTTGGTTATTAACCAAAAATTTACATGGACGTCCATGAGATCAAAGTGTGAGTACAAAAGTACCATTTTGTAAATGTATGCAAGATTATTTAATTATTTAAAGTACACTCTTCTATCATATCTTGTCCTTTCTCTTCTTCTTCTTCCTCTTCTTGCAACATCAATCATAATCCTAGTCTAAGGTGGTTAAATTGATCCTTTTTCAATGGTTTTATTAAAATATTTTCAACATTTTATTTTAAATGAATGTTATCTATAGTGATATGCTTTTTGGCAACATTGTCTTTCAAGAAGTGGTGTCTTATTTCTATGTGTTTTGTTCGAGGGTAATCTATGGGACTTGAAGTTAGATTGATAGCACATTTATCATCGCATAGTATTGGAACCTCATTTAAAATGATGTTATAGTTCACAAACGCTTGCTTCATCTATAACGCTTATTGACAAGCCCTTTTGGCCGCCACATAATCAGATCCGGTTATAGAGTTAGCAAGTGATGTTTGCTTCTTTGAAAACTATGATGTTAAATGTTGTCCTACCTAAACCATATTCACTTCATACATAAACCACATATAGATCGAATAAATAAGAAAAGAGGAAGAAGCTATAGAGAGAAAGTAGTAAGAGAAAGAGATGGATGGATTGCTAGTGTAAAAGCATACAATAAGCAATCAACCCCTCTCCATATGTGGAGAGGGGGTATTTATACTTCCTAGTGCTAAGTGAGACGCCTAAAGTTTCTTACTTAGGTCGGGCTCAGGTTTTGGTGGGCTTTAAGCCCATGACACTTACACAATTAGATTATGAAATGAGCCTGGTTCCCTTTCTAGCCTATTAGATCGTATAAGATTAAATGACTGAGACTGCTTTATAGAATGACTGATACTTCTATTGTTGACTCAGTATTTTGAGGCTAACAATCTCCCCCAAAGTGAGGTCATTGACTCCTTGTCTTTGAGCTCCTTGAGATTGCATTGTCATTGATCTCGTTAGTCTTGGTCTTGGTCTTGGTCTTTATCTTTATTGTAGGCTTGTTCTTTCTTACTATGTGATCTTTGATCTTGAGCCTTTGTCATTGTCTTTTGACTTGGTCTTTAGTTCTGACATCGTTAAATCTTTGCTTTGTATGTCTTTATTGTCTTTGCCATCTTGCGATCTTGTGTCTTGACCAACATGCTCATACTATGCATCATCTTGAAAACTCACTAACAATCCCCTTTGACAATCCTTGTCTTGATAATCTTGATATCTTTAAAGAAGATCTTGAATATCAGAGATGCGAAAGACTTTTGTAACATGTACTTGAGCTTTCATCATGTCTTTATATTTATTGATCGAGTTTGAGCATGTGGTTATGAATCCGACTTAGCTGGAATGGGGTAGTTACTCCGTCGTCTTAACCTGCATTTAAATGTTAGTGATAAACAACAGATATGGACGAATATGGCTTTGTCATTCGTCGGAGTTCGGTTGCAATAACCTCTGGTTCCCCATTTTACAATATAAATATTGTACATGTAATCAAGTAGATTCAAATAACCTCCTTGATAGGGTTTCTAGCTGCACTAGCTTGTTCTTATAACCGGAACGTCTCAAAGCAGACATGATAATAATGAATCAGTTAGATAATATCTTACTGATTGAGTCATCAATTCATTTACTAGACCAAAATCGATATCCAGTTGACACAAGCTTGATTCATATAGAATCTCACAAATCACCTACCGCAGTGTTATTTGATGATGACACTGGAAGGATTTCCATTCATCACTGTGAATACTGAAGAGTATCACTCTGAATGTTCTGGCAAAATCACAAGGATAATGCGTAGGACTCTTTGTTATCACTTGTTTCCTAATGAGATTTATAGATTGATCTCTTGGATCTAGACTCGATTTATACGTTTTGGTTTTAGTAATCAAAGGCTGGAGCAGACTGCCACCTTTTCAATATCAACTAACTTGAAGTGAGAAAGTCAATAGAAGTCGTGTTTATCTTCGTGACAAATAAGACAAGAATCTTTTGAGAAAAACTTGAATGGCTAGGAAGGTAATATGTGTTTAATCATATATCATTTTTCCTTATTAAAACGAGCTTAAATGACCAAAAATGCATGAAAAATGCATTGTATATGTGTGTATTGTGAATTGTGTTGTGCAGGTACCAGATATTCAAAAAAGGACAAAAACAAAGCCAAAACGGACATAACCGAGCACGGGATTGGAAGAGCATGAGAAAAACGAAGCCGAAGGCGTATTCATTTTTAATGGGCCAACCCGTAACCCATTTAATGGGTCGGGTCATCCCATTGGAATTTGAATGATATTAAGTCCAAAACCTTAAGCCTATTGATTCGTTAGAACCCAACACACGTAATAATAAAATATATAATATGATGGAAAATTACCAAATTACCCTTGAGGACAAAGGTAAAAAGGAAAATCTTCAAATATATATATAATATAATACGTATATTAACCGGGAAGTATGATTCCCGGGTCGTTATTCCCCAATGATTTGTGAAATTGAAACCACGTTTGTTGTTCGGACAATGATTTGAATTGGAAACAAAGATTGATTTGATTATCTACTTCTACAAATTAAAATAAGCAAATTATAACAATTAAGCACGAAAACAAATAACGGGAAATCAAACTTTAACTAAAAACGCAAAACGGGAACCCTAAACGGCAGTTAAAAACCCTAAATTTCTAAAATTAAACCTAAATTAAAATTTTCTTTTTAAATGGACTCTAATTGACTAAAAAGTAAGTTTAAAGAAAACTAGAACAAAAACGGAGTTGAAATGAGCTTTAAAACACGAAAAATGAGAACGGGAACGAATCTCGTTCTTTAAAAATCAAAATTTTGCAAATTAAACCCTACGAAGGCAAAACTAATTTTCCTAGAAACTTTATGATAAAAGAAAATTTTCTAAAAAATATTTATATTTTTTTGATTATTTTTCTATTTTTTATGATTTTTTAAAGTTTTTAATAAAAATAAATGTTTAAAAATACTAAACTAATTATAAAAATTCTAGAAAAAATACAGAAAATAGCTTGAACTAATTAGAACCTAGGAAAAATAAGCTTGATTACATAGCTCATCGAAGAAGCTGTGTAATAAGCTAAAAACACCTTATAAGATAAAATGGGCTAAATTTGTATAAGAAATAGATTTTGTGAATCTATAATGAAAAAGTCCCCAGGGCGCGTTGGTAGAGAGGTGTGTGGTATGTGTTATAAAAGGGGTTGATAGTGTTGAGGTCGGGGGTTCGAGTCTTGCTCACCCCCGATTTCCACTTTCCCCTTTTTTTTAAAAAAACTTATAAAAGCAAAGTTATTAAGCACTTAAAAATAAGCATTTTTATTAAAAGAAACTTTTTGTGAAAAGCCCTAAATAAGCTAAAAAACAGCTTATAAAATGACAGAAACTACTTAACTCATTTTTTTAGAATTTTTTCTTAAACTAAATAAGCTAGAAGAACACAATAAGCTAAGTTATTGACAAATTAAGCTACTAATAAGCTAATCCTAAGCTAATGAATAAAACAGAACTAAGAAATAAGCAAAAAATAAGCTAAAAGACTAAATAAGCTCTTATATTAAAACCAATAGCCAAACAGTCCTTAGGGACTGTTTTGAGCTTAATTTTAAGCACTAAAATGGATCCTTACAACTAAGAGCTTATCACTATCTTAAAGTACAACTAAAAATCTACTTAAAACAATAAGCTAAACACATTTTGAAATCTAATTAAGCAACTAAAAAGCACTCAGAAAAAGCTACAGGCTATTCTTGGTAAATTTGGTTTTTAACTGAAAAAGCTAGAATAAGCTAATCTAGGACTCAATAAGCTATAAACTGACTATTTCTAACCTAATAAGCTATTTTAAGAACAAATTAAGCTAAAACTTAAAAGCAAAAAACTATAAAATCCTAATAAGCACTTAAAAGGATTTAGAGCCAAACAGTCCCTGCAGGGACTTTTGAGCTTATTTTTAGGTAAGCTCTAAGATCCTTGTAGGAAAATAGCTTATTAAAGCTTAAACTACTACTAATTAGCTACTATAATCTACTTTTAAAAATTAATTTGAAACAAAATAGCTTAATGAAAAAGCTCTTTGAAAGCAGTACTAAGGCTTAAATCATGCTGAGTTTAACTTTGAAACTGAAAAGACAAAAGGCAATGTTGCAGCTTAAGTTTAGATGACAAAATAAACTAGAATTTTAAAACTAATTGTAAACTTGTGAAATATGACCAAAAAGCTACTTATAATCTAAAAATCAAAGACTAAATGCTAAATTAACCTACTGAAAATTGAACTAGAAATGACTTATTATTTTTTAAAACTACTGATGCACTTGGCATACAAAATGACCAAATCTCTAATTCTTTTAGTGCAGACCTATTGACTCTATTCTAAAATGCATAAAACTCAAAATTGAAACTAAAAACACCTAATGCAATAACTAGTAATGATTTGAGCTTGTAATGCACACTACACTTTAACAGACTTAAGCATAACTTTAACCTCACTTATGAAAATCTAATATGACCTATTCTAGCTTATGAATATTCCTTAACCAAACTTATAATTAAGCTTAAATGCAATTACTAAAAACCTCAAAGCCACAAACAGTACTAACTTGTAGTTAGTACTCTTATGCCAAACACCCCTTTAAAGTTCTTAAAATCCATTTAACCTTATAAATTTGAATTTTAATGGTTAAAACCTTAATACCAGATAACCAACAGCTTATGACCAACCTAATGAGCAATCCTAAGTAGACAATAAGCTAATTTAATAAGCTTTAAGCTAAACTACTATTTTTTTTGGTTTTTTATGACTTTTATAAAACTAAACATGAAAAGCTATGATCTGAACTAACAAATTCAAAAACAAATAATCAAATAAGTCTATTAAGCTTAATAACACATTAATAAGCAATTAATAAGCTGAAATTTTACCAAATGCAATATTTAAACTAAGTAACTTGAATTTTAAAGAGAATTTACCTCTGCCTTAGCTAAACAAAGGCAATTAAGCTCAAAAGCTGTCTACAAGCTCCAGCTTATCACAAGGATAAGCTGGTTAAGTCCAATGAACAAAATCCAATAAGTCAAGGTACTTAAACTATTTTTAGAGTTATAGTAGATTATATGATTGAATTGAGCTCAATTTGAGCTTAGAGACTCAAAGAGCTTGTATGAGCTTATTAGTAGCTTATGAAACAGTAGCTCAAACATTTGAGATTTATAAAAGCTTATAGGTAAAAACAGATTGATGATTAATTAAACTAGGACTTTATTGATTAAAACTGATTACAATACTTTGAAAATGAAAATTACAAGAGCAAATTACTTTGAAATGAAAATTTAGCTTAAAACTACTAACTACTAAAAACAGGAAAAAGAAGATGATATATGTGTAAGTGAGTGGGTCTTTTTATAGCACTTGAAAGAAGCTTCTAGGTGCAAAGTTTGTTACACGATCCCATCAATCCTGGCTCTTCATTCCTTCCAATGATTGGATCTCCATTGTGGTCCGTTAGATCAAATCTTAGCTCACACGGATTGCCAGCGTGGCAATCCGTGATGAGACACTCCTGTGCTTCTTTTGTACTCCTTTTAGTGCAAAAATCTATCCTTGGCGTGTTTCCTTCCTTGTACGCGTGTCATTCCCTTTTAGGAATTGACCAATGGTAGCCTCTTGTGACGTTAAACTCTGCCAACATGTAACTTATCACTTGAATTGCGTAGCCACGTAGCCAATTTGAATTGCCCCTTTGATTTGAGATTGAGGTAAAATGGGGAAGACAGTGAACAGTGGTAACTGCTGTTCCTGCGTTTTTTTTACTCTTATAAAAGGTACATTTGACTGTATTTGACCTGGGTTATAAAAGTTTTAGGCCAGGTGTATTGGATTGGGCTTGGACTTTGTGTTATAAGAAGTTAACGGGTGTTAACTCTTATAATTGTAAGAGTTAACACCGTTAGGGTTTAGGGATTGTTTTTGTAATTTGGTTAATTATGAGGGACTGGTTTGGTATTTTTGGAATTTTTGTCATTTAGTGTTGACCATGTTTGACTGAAGGTTGACTTGAGTTGACCACTGTTGACTTTTGATAGCATTCTCCCGGCTCTTGCACACTCAATTCCGTTCCTGTGTCCGTGTTTGTCCGGTTTTAACCGTTTTCTTGAGATTTTTGCAATATCCGTACCTACACAATCACAAAGACAAAACAAGCAATATTCAAGCATTTAAAGCACAATTTTGTCTTTTTAGGGCCATTTTTGATAAAAAAAAATAGATATGTGTTTTCACACATATCAAAATTCCCCAAACTAAGCGATTGCGTGTCCTCACGCAAACCTCAAAATTCCCCAAACTAATCCTTTAAGAAGTAGTAAAGTCTTAAGTGGGGAAGTTAAAAAGTCACAAGTTTTAGAGCACCCCATTTTCCTATTTTTCAAAATTTTTTCATTTTTCTAATTTTATAAAATTTTAACCTAACTACATCTTATATTTTATTCATGTGTGACATAATGTAATGCTTTCATTATTCATTGATAACCTTTAGGATCACAGAACAAAAAGCACTTAAAGTGTCTAAAAAGATAAATTCATCGTCCCCGACTTTCACCTCTCCAAGCCAAGCTCAAAAACAAGATCATTGTAAATTACAAGTTATGATGCTAACACTACTCATAAAAGCTAATTGTGTACTTACTTTTCCTCCCTTATTCCTAATTTTGTATCTCAAGATTTTATTTAAGTCATATACCCGAAGGCTCTTTAAGACTTTATTTTGATACTTATTAATTCCAAAAATAAAGCGTAACGGTTAAAAACGCAATAATTAGCTCCTAGAGATATAAAGGACCCTCTGATAAAGAAAGAAAATAAAGTAGCAAGAGATTAAGAAGTGATACAAAGACTCGAGCGACTAGCAGGGACACTTTTTCCAAAAGATCAAATGTCATCAAGATTAAAGTCCACATCAAGGCGACCAAAATTTGGCTTTTATTAGGTTACTTAAGCAAGGAACCATTTAAGTCATATACCCTAAGGCTCTTTAAGACATAAATGGACCAATCTTATTTGCACCATATACCCTAAGGCTCTTTAAGGTACAAACAAGACAAAAATTAAGCAACAATATCCATTCCATATACCCTAAGGCTCTTTAAGTGAATGATTAAGGCTATAAATTTTCACTTATTAATATTACTTACCCCCATATACCCTAAGGCTCCTTAAGGGATAAGCAAAATATTATTAATGTGATACATAATAGTAATGCCAATTAAGTATTCCTTAATGTGTAATCATCAATTACAAAGGAACTAAAGAAAACTTCTATTAACTAATTATTAACCAAAAAATCGCACAACTCTATTTATTAAACAATTATATATAAAGGTGAAACAAGCTAATGGGAGAAAAAGCCACAATTAACACTCATGAGCCTTAAAGAAATCCAACTATTCTATGTTTAGCATCAAAACTTATACTCTACTCTATCATCTCTTGTTCTTCCTAATTTAAAATTTTCTAAGAAAGAAACTCGTAGAATACTTAACCTAATGACTTAAGATACGCACAACTTGAAATAAGTCACATAGACTGGCAACAATCTCAACTCTAATAAATTGAACTTCGCATATTTAAAATCAATTATGGGAACTTGCAAAGTCTTGATTTTTTCAAGCTAGACTAGCGTTTTATAGCTCATTGTATAAAAGATTAGCAAAGACAATTCATTTTCAGTTAAGGAGAAAGCTAAGATATAGAACCGGTCGGGTCAAAATTTACTTTTCATTCTCACCAACGGAAAACCTACATTCGTGACAACTATTTTTCTCTCTCTTTTTTTTACAATAAACTAGATATTAAGACTTAAAAATTTAAAATTTTGTGAAAACCGGGGTATCTGTGAGAACAAACATAAGTAGGAGGTAGACGGTAAAAGTAGGTAAGATCATATCAAAGATATACTACCCCATACTAAAATCAAACATTGTCCTCAATGTTTCCTAGCCTAAGACTTAAAAACCCCATACTAGAACTCAAAAAGTCTAATGCATAACCCAAACATGAAGAAAGTATCACAAAAATCTCTAGCCGTTTATTAAGTGTGCTAAAAGATAAATGTTAGTCGATAATAATCTTTAGGATATCGGATTTCCCCAAACTAATGGCAAGCAAAGGCTAGGAAGCTCGAGTGGACCGGGACAAAACACCGAACACGAGAGACTTCAGAAAATTTTGGGTGAATCCTGCAAACAATCACAAGTACAAACACAACAAGAATCGGAAGAGTACAAGCCTCCTCACATCACAATAAGAAATAAGATAGAAAATGGATAAGCATGGGGTGCCTCCCACGAAGCGCTTTGTTTTTGGTAACCGAGTCACATAGCTTGACTCGATCCCCGAATTCATTCGTCCTTGGAGAGAGTGTGGAGATCCTAGACTACCTTTGGTGGTAAGTCCCCTCCGAAGTAATGCTTCACACGATGACCATTCACCTTAAAGTTTGGACCATCGGGTTGAGATAACTCAAATGGAAAAACTTTGGTGATGGTGAAAGGTCCTGACCAACGAGTTTTAAGCTTTCCAGAGAATATCTTTAGACGAGAGTTGAAGAGTAAAACTCGATCACCAACATTGAAAATGCGGTTTTTGATCTTTGAGTCGTGAAGCTTCTTCGTCCTCTCTTTATAAATCAAAGAATTCTCGTAAGCTTGATCACGAAGCTAGTTTTTAAGTCATTGATTGAAGCTTTGATGATCACTTCCGCGTTTTCGAGATCGAAGTTATCCTGTTTTTCAAATCTAGTATGCTTTATGCCTAACTCGATAGGTAAATGCAAGACTTTCCAACCCAATTTGTGGTATGGGGGTTGGGGTGGTGGGTGGCGAGGAGTTCAACCAGCTTGTAAGGCGTATAACCGATCAGTGTCTTAAAAGCAGTACAAAATGCCCACAAGGCATCGTCTAATTTGTCGGACCATGAGGCACGATTTTCTCTAACCGTCCTTTCTAGAATACGTTTTAAAACTCGATAGACACCTCCAACTTGACCGCCTTGAGGGTGATAAGCTGGTTAGCTAAACGATGTGTGACCCCAGTACTTAGACATTTCTTAGCAAACTGATCATTTACAAAAAATGGGTCCCCCGATCGCTTATAATATCTCCTAGGTGTTCCAAATCCGGGCAAAAAGAGATTTAAAGAAAACATCACTACAACCTAGCATCATTTATGGGGAGCGCCTTTGCTTCAACCCATTTTGAAAGATAATCAACGGCTACGAGGATGTATTTATTCCTGTGAAGACGGAAACGGTCCCATGAAATCAATACCCCATACATCAAAGATTTCACAAATCTGGACATAGCGTTTTAGGCATCTCACTCGATTGTGAAATGTTGCCTATTGGGGGTTTCCTTTGACAACGTATCACAAATTTGATCATCGATGGCATCTTCAATATATGGTATGCCAAAAGAAACTGTCTCAAATACTTTTCGAGCGGTGAGATTGGCTCTATGGATGCCCCCGAAGGGTCCTTCATGCCAAGCTATAGAGGATAGTCCCAATAGCTTCTTGCCCATGCACACACCTGAATGATTTGATCCACACAAGTATGAAAAAGATATGGATCATCCTATAATTAATGTTTAACTGTCCTTAAAAAACTCTTCCCTCTTTCGTTGAGTTGACATTCCATTGATGATAAAATACCCCCGCATGGGTAGATTTGGCATATCCGCAAACCATCGAGGTACTTTCACTAGAAATACCCAAGGGTTTCTAACGGAAAAATGTTCATTATTATAACTTTTAAATTCTAAACACATCCATACTTATGATGATTCTCAAGTCTAGATAAAATGGTCTGTCGCAAGGTTCCCAACTTCCTTTTTTTTATCACCATGGTGATATCAAATTCTTGTAGAGAAGAAACCCACCGAGCAACCTCGACTTTAGCGTCTTGTTTGTTCATAAGTACTTAAAGCCGATGATCAGATATACACTATGCTTTGGATAGACAAGAAATTGCCGAAACTTTTCAAAATCATACACAACGGCAAGATTCCTTTTCCTGTAGTATTGTTATGAATTTAGCTTCAGTCATAGCTTGCTACGTAATGTAATATGCAGAATTGGTGCTTCGATCTACGTTGCCACTATAACCGCACCAATCGCAAAATCACTTGCATCACACATGAGTTCGAAAGGTAGGTTCCAATCCGGGACAACTAAGATTGGAGCTTCTGTAAGCTTCTTTTTAAGAGTCTGAAAAGCATCAATACAATCCTTAGAAAACACAAAGCGTGGTGTTTCCTCTCAAGAAGGCGAGTCAATGGTCCGAGCTTATTTAGAAAAGTCTTGGATAAATCCGGCGTAAAAACCTGCATGTCCTAGGAAACTCCTAACACCTTTTGATCAGTAGTCGGGTGAGAGGGGGAGCATAAGGCGATACCATCAGACTTAGCACGATCGCTCAATTCCCAACTTTGATAATTTTGCCCTAACATAATTCCTTCTCTAACACATAAAGTGGCACTTCTCCCAATTAAAGAACTAAATTGTGTCCTTCACAACGTTTTAAGCATCTTTCTAAATTGAGAGGCACAATCAAAACTATCCCCGAAACCCAGAAATCATCCGTAAAACCTTTCCATAGTCTTTTCGATCATTAATCAATGGAATAGGCCATCATACACCGTTGGAAAGTACCAGGAGCATTACACAAACCAAATGGCATGCGACGGTACGCGAAAGTTCCATACGGGCATGTGAAAGTAGTTTTCGTCCTGGTCCCTTGGGAAATCTATTGGTATTTGGGAAATACACTGAAAAACCATCTAGAAAACAGATAAAACTCATTCCATCCCCCCTATCCCTCCCGGGCTAGATCTTTCTATCATTTGATCCATAAACGGTAATGGAAAATGATCTTTTTAGTCGCTTCATTTAATTTCCTATAGTCGATACAAACTCTCCACCCGGTAACTACGAAACGTGTCCAAAATTAATTTCATATTCTTCAGTTAGCAACATACGGTAATTCCTCCTTTCCTTGGGAACTACAAATGAGCATTGGACTAACCCATGGATTGTCAAGAGGGTAAATCATTCCGGCATCAAGAAGTTTTAGGACCTCCTTTTTTATACCAATCTGAAATTTTGGGTTAACCCGTCTTTTGACCTTTTAACCGTAGGTGGTTTGTAATCATCCTTCCATCTAGATTTTGGTGTAGAAAAACGAGGGTCCAGATACCCTTGGATATCGAATGATCTTCAAGCAATGTCCCTTTAGAGATTTAAGCACTTGTTAAGAGAGCAACTTTGTCCATCATTTTAAACCTTTTGCAATAATCTAACTGGTAACTTGTTGTTTTCTTCCAAGAAAGCATATAACTAGGTGGGACGGTAAAGTCTTTTAACTCTAATTTCCGGAGGCACTCTTCCTTGAAGATTGCTCGTCACTTCTCTTTGTTTAAAGGTCCTTGGAGGAATTGAAACCGGTCATTATTAACAAATTTTTCGATTAAACAAATATCTTCCTCCGGATTGCAACTCGGCATATCTATTACCGTGAAATAAGAAAACAAATCCTTAAGAAAGCTCATTTCTTTCCAAAATGAATTCGGAAGTAAACGGCTTCAGATCGTCGGGTGGGATTGCCACCCACAAAAGTTAGGAAATCCTATAAATTCTGGAGCATACTCCTCACAAACTGCATCACAATGAGGTCAATTCGGTTTCGACTTGTCATTTGTAAGAGTTTATCTCGTGGTTTAGATCAGATTAAAAGTGACGGGCGGGGGTGACTTCGTTATCAACCCGAATGGTTATTTCTTCTCTATAAACATCAACTAAAGCACGACCGGCCCTCAAAAAGGATCTCCCAAGTATGAGAGGTACTCGAAGATCGGTTTCGAAATCGACAACAACAAAGTCGATAGGAAAATGAAATTTCCCAACTTTAACAAAAACGTCTTCGGCGAGTCCTTTTAGGATAGGTAATCGATCGGTCCGCTAACTCTAAAGTCATTCGAGTTGGTGTAAGTTTAGGTAAAGAAAGATTTCTCCAAATAGAAAGAGGCATAAGATTTATGCTCGCGCCAAGATCGGCCAAGGCGTGACATATATCCATCCATGGGAAATTACACGGAATAAGAAACTTGCCGGGATCTCCAAGATTTTTGGGAAGCTTTTTGAGGAGCATTGCCGAGCAATTCTCGTTCAACGGTATCTTAGCTAACTCAAGCAACTTTTCCTTATTCATGAGCAAACTCTTAATCGTAGGAGCAAATCTTGGCATCAAAAGTAAAGCATATTCCGTGAACTAAATGAAGCGCAAGATTTAAATATAAAAAATAGGTCAACCTTCCACACGAAAAACAAAAAAATAACTTTAGACAGACAACTGGGTTAAGAAAATAAAACATAGCCAAGAAATTTGGAATAAATCGCACATAAAACTCAACCAGTCTCTCATACCAACCAATACCTACGATCGCAACCATCCCACCACCACAGACACAACAAACGCATAAAATCCTCCACCCCAAATCACACACTACATTACCCCTACCACAAAGAACCATTCACCACCTGCTTTTACAATTCGAACACCACCGATTCAACAGCTCCTTCCCATCCAGCACCAGACAACCAGAGATATCCCCAAACGCTCATTACCCACCACCAATCCCTAAATTCCGACAACCACCGCACTTCAACCCCGCAAATACGATTTGCCAAAATCAACACCCGACGAGTCATTCACAGGCCACTTAGGTCAACTGACCCTCTTCTGACCTCACGCAATCCGGACTAGGCTTATGATATACCTGCGCACGTACCATATAGCGCACCTCTGTTGAACCGGGCTTCGCAATGGGTGACACCGCGTTGGGATTTGCGTCGAACATAAACTTGAAATTTTTTTGCTCTTTATCCGATGACCTCCTCGGTTCCTCGTTCCAGCACAACCTAATATTATTAGCGAAGAGAATATTAGGAGATCACGGTTCCCATCGAAATACAACACACTTCGAGTATGAAGGCAATTCATCTCACCCTTTGGATTTTGATGGTATAACTCGAAGCGTAACCTAAGGTGAGGCTTAGACTTGAAAGAATCCACTTAACATGTTATGTGCAAATTATTTTGCATGTATTTTTGGAAAGGCAATTATTTTGACTATCAAAGCGTTTTGTATGACTCTTGTGTCATAATTTTTGAATCCTCATTTCTTTAATCTCCCTATCCATGAGGTGATTTGATATTGCAAATTCTAATCGTTGATCATTAGATTTCATTGTAGCTTGAAAGCTCATTCGAAAACAATCATAGCACTTGATTATGAGGTTAGATTTTGAATCCTTGATCTTTGAAAAATTCAAGCATTGATTAACTTGAACTTGAAACCCTTGATTTCCATGAAAATATTTCCCCGGATTAAAAATTATTTCTCCTTGAACTCTGATTCTCGATTAAACCTATTTGACCATGTTTTGAGCACCGGAAGCAAAACCTGGTGGTGAGCGAATTGATTACTACACGTTCAGAGGGTTTAACTGATTGTAAGTACCCGTAGTCGCACAAACACTAGCCTGATTGTTATCGGTAGCCGGAAAATTGTACCAAGAATGGGTACCACCACAAGTAACGCAAGACTCCTCAACCGCTTTAACCAGAGTGGGAGTGACAACTTTTTTAGAAACAATATCAACTAAAGTCGAAAGCTGATCCGCGAGCTTATCAATTCCTCATGGCCCCATTTTACCAAATAACATTCATACCTAGAAGCATTCGGTTGGCTTTCATGAATAACGCACTTTAAGATTTGGCACTTATTAATTGTTTAAAGCCACACTAGTCGTTTTACTCAAGATATTTCTTACCCCCGCCAGCGGCATTTAACCGTGAGTCTTGTTGTTCATTTGTCGTTTCTAAACCATCCTAAAGGTACACAACTGGTTAACTGCTGTAAAAAGTCCCCGTATGAGGGCATGCTCTACAGAAACTCCTTAAATCGATCCTCACCTTCACTCAAACGATTCCTTGAATTTTTTGTTACACTAGACTTGATGAAGTTACTAATTTGCATTGTGATTACGTAGACACTTTGGAAAAATATGAACATCTTGAAAAAGAGCTTTCAAAAAGTAGAACAATGTCAAAGACTTTTGAAGCACTTCAGAAACATGCGATTAATCTTGAACTTGATTTACAACAGTGCAAAGAAAAGATAAAAAATGACAAATCTTTCAAAGAAAATCAGTCAAAGAAATTTCTGAAAGAACGCGAACAATACTTTGAAATTCAAGATTTGAAAGCTCAATTACAAGACAAAGAAATTGCAATAAGTGAGTTGAAGAAACTCATTGATAAGATGAAAGGAAAATCTGTGGAAACTAATTTTAAAAATTCATCAGTTATTCGACAACCGAATGCTTTTAAAAGTCAAAGACAATCAATTTTAGGTAAACCATCTACTTTTTCTAATTCTCTTGCAAAGACAGATTTCTCAAAGTCAAAGTCAGTTACCACAAAAAAATGTGTCCCATAATTTTTCTAAAACAGTCACTGCATAGATTTTGCCTCAGAATGTGTTGCCAGTTTTCAAGAACACAAATGTAATTGCTCTAGGAATGTATAAAGTGCACACAAAGCCTAATCAAACTAGAACATCACAGTTGCCTCAAGATATTAGGAAAACTAACAAACGCGTGTCCTTTTCTACATGAGTAATTCCTAATACTAGCGTTAGCAGTCCACAGCTTAAGAACAATCGAATGGGAGATAGAGTCATGCCTAACATTAGTCAAGGGAAGAAGCAAGAAGTAGAAGACCACTGATGTAGCAATTCTATACACGTAAAATATAATATATAATATGATGGAAAATTACCAATTTACCCTTGAGGACAAAGGTAAAAAGGAAAATCTTCACAAATATATATATAATACAATACGTATACTAACCGGGAAATATGATTCCCGGGTCGTTATCCCCAATGATTTGTGAAATTGAAACCACGTTTGATGTTCGGACAATGATTTGAATTGAAGACAAAGATTGATTTGATTATCTACTTTTAAAAAATAAAATAAACAAATGATAACAATTAAGCACGAAAACTAATAACAAGAAACCAAATTCTAACTAAAAACGCAAAACAGGACCCCTAAACGGAGGTCAAAACCCCTAAATTTCTAAAATTAAACCTAACTTAAGATTTTCTTTTTAAATGGACTTTATTTGACTAAAAAGTAAGTTTAAAGAAAACTAGAACAAAAACGGATTTGAAATGAGCCTTAAAACACGAAAAACGAGAGCGGGAACGAATCCCGTTCTTTAAAAAATAAAATTTTGCAAATTAGACCTTACGAAAGCAAAACTAATTTTCCTATAAACTTTATGATAAAAGAATGTTTTCTAAAAAAAGATTTATATTTTTTTGATTATTTTTCTATTTTTTATGATTTTTTAAAGTTTTTAATGAAAATAAATGTTTAAAAATACTAAACTATTTATAAAAATTCTAAAAAAATTACAGAAAATAGCTTATACTAATTTAAACCTAGGAAAAATAAGCTTGAGATCACATCTTATTGAATAAGCTGCGAAATAAGCTATAACAGCTTATTAAGCTTATGAGGGCAAAACGTGTATAAAGAATAAATGGTGTAAGAGTTTAACGAAAAAGACCCAAGGGCGCAGTGGCAGTGAGTGTGGTGTGTGTGTTATAAAAGGGTTAAAAGTGTTGAGGTCGGGGGTTCGAGTCTTGCTCACCTCTGATTTCCACTTTTTTTTTTATTATTTTCAAAAACTTATAAAAGCAAAGTTATTAAGCACCTAAAAATAAGCATTTTTAATAAAAGAAACTTTTTGTGAAAAGCCCTAAATAAGCTGTTAAATAGCTTATAATGTGACAGAAAGTACTTAGCTACTTTTTTGGCTTTTTTAAATGATTTTTAGAACTTCTCAAGCTAAAATAAGCTAAACCTAAGAACAAAAACCACTTCTAAGACTAAGATTAACCTAAAAAGCTATTAGAGAATAACTAATAAGCCTGAAATCTTCAAATAAGCTCAAACAGTACTAACTTAATGTTAGTACTGCTAAGCTTTTTACTTAAACTAAATAAGCTAGAAGACTTAATAAGCTATTTTCTACCTAGCCCTACCCTAAGAAACTAAAAATGACAAAAATAAGATCACAGATATAAGCCATAAGCTAAAATCAAAATAAGCACTTGTGAAAAATTAAAAACCAAACAGGCCTTAAGAGCACTTTGAGCTTAAAATTAAGCTCTCAAATAAGCTCTTCAGAAGATGAGACTTAGCTTTTTGGAAAGCTTAGATCAAAAACTCTATGAAAATACCTTTAGAAAGGATTTTGGACATTGAGAGCTTATAGAAAAAGCTCAACCAATCAGACAAATCAGACAGCTTATGCTGTCTTTGGATTTTTAGATGAAAAGAAAAACAGCTGATTTTGAAAGCTAAAACAGATGATGAATTAAGCTATATTTTGAAAACTAATTGCACACTTGTAAACTATGGGATAAAAGCTACCTATATGTTGAATACCAAAAGCTAAAACCTATTTAATCCTACTTAAAATGAAACTAGAAAATGATTGTTTTACTAAAATGACTGCTGATGCAGTTGACACCTTTGAACCATAACTTTTAAAACCTTTTAGTGCAGACCTTAGGAAACATTTTTAACACTCAATTAACACCAACCTAAGAACAATTCAAGTAATGTTTAATCCTAGAAATGAAAATCACTATGAAAGCAAAAGAACTTAACATATTTGGTCTATTATTATTTTAACTAATGAAATCTCAATTTACTCTAACCTAACTTATGAAAACAGCTTAAACACACCTAGATGAGAAACTAAAAACAATATCCTAAGACCAAGTAGCCTCTAGCAGTACTAACCTATGGTTAGTACTGCTATGCCAAACACCCCTTTAAAATCCATAAGCCTTAATTAAGCTTGCTAATTTGAAAACTAAAGGACAAAACTTAATAACCAGATTATAAACAACTTATAACTACTCTAAAAGCTAAAAACACTAATCCATTAAGCTGAAATCAATAAGCTACTAGCTACACTAATATTTTTGGTTTTTTTTATTGATTTTAAGGGCAAATTAAGCAAAATTAAGATCTAAACTATATTAACCAAAAACAGATTATCAAATAAGTCTAATAAGCATAATAACACATTAATGAGCACAAATAAGCAACTAGTAAGCTGAAATTAACCAAATGCAATATTTAAGCTAAATAACTTGAATTTTAAAGGGAATTTACCTCTGCCTTAGCTAAACAAAGGTAACTAAGCTCAAAAGCTGTCTACAAGCTCTGGCTTATTGTAAATAAGCCAGTAAAAGTCCATATGAGCTCTTCTATGTTAAGCTCATATTCCAAAAGTCCAAAATCCATTAAGCAAGGGTAATTTATTGATTTTAAGGATTTAAGTAAATTAGATGACTTAATTAAGCTCAATTTGAGCT
>BQNB010087258.1:1364-27968 GCA_026074375.1 Tanacetum coccineum
GCATCGCAATAAACAATGAAGTTCTCAGCTCCTTGAGGGAGAGCTAAGATAGGTGCGCTACATAACTCATTCTTCAATGTCTGAAAATCTGCTTCTTGTTTTCCACCCCATTCAAAGGCTACTTTATTTTGCATGAGCTTGGTCATTGGCTTAGCAACTTTTGAGAATCCTTTGATGAATCTCCAAAAATAACCTACAAGACTTAAAAATTGACGTATCTCCATTGGAGTCTTAGGAGATACCCAATCATTTATGGATTCGATCTTGGCGGGATCCATATGAATGCCTTGACTATCAATCACGTGGCCGAGAAATTGTACCTTGGGAATCCAAAATTCACATTTAGAGAACTTAGCATACAATTCTTCTTTCTTAAGCAATTCCAAAATTGCCTTCAGACGTTCTTCATGTTATTTCTTGTTCTTTGAATAAATTAGTATATCGTCAATAAAGACAATTACAAACTTATCCAAATACGGTTTGTACACCCGATTCATAAGATCCATAAATACCGCCGGTGCGTTCGTCAAACCGAATGGCATAACTTGCAACTCGTAATGACCATACCGAGTCTTGAATGCCGTCTTTAGAATATCTTCTCCGCGTACTCGAAGCTGATGATAACCCGATCGCAAGTCTATCTTAGAATAAACACTGGATCCTTATAGTTGATCAAATAAATCGTTGATCCTTGGAAGCGAATAACGGTTCTTTACCGTTAGCTTGTTCAATTCCCGATAATCTATGCACATCTGGAAAGATCTATCCTTCTTCTTGACAAACAAGACCGGAGCTCCCTAAGGTAAGGAACTGGGTCTTATGAAGCCTTTGTCATAAAGTTCTTTTAGTTGGTCCAACAATTGTTTCATCTCGAACGGTGCTAATCGATAAGGTGCCCGTGCTACAGGTGCAACACCAGATATCAAATCGATTTGAAATTCTACTTGTCGGGCTGGTGGAATACCCGGTAAGTCCTCAGGAAATACTTTGGGAAAATCTCGAACAATTGTTACGTCTTTAAGTCCCTTCTCCTTCGACTTGTCTTCGGCCTCCTTTGTGCTAACATGTGCCAAAAAGACATGGAATCCTTTTAGCAAGTACTTTTGGGTTTTGGTACACGAGATGATGTTTAATCGGGACCCGTGTCCGTTGTCTCTTTCGTCACCACGAACAATTAATGTTTCATTTCTCCAGGGAATATGAACGGTTTTCTCGGCACAAACTATCACGGCATGATATATTGACAACCAATCCATACCAATTATGGCATCAAAACTACCAATTTCTGTGGACATCAGTTCGATGTTGAATTGATGATTTAGTACATTCTCTAATGGCGAGAAAATTTAATAGCAAATTGTCCTAGGGCGACTAGTGATGTGTCTCGGCTTTTCGGCTTAGGATTTGGTATAAAATGATGTCGACTTTATAGTAAGATAGAGTAAAGGTCTGCTTAATTGCTATGGTTACTAATTTGATTTCCTGAAGTAAACGTGTTTTATGAATACGCACACAAAACTTTGCTTTTCAAGGTTGTAAGTAAAAATGGATTTATTGACAAATGTTACATGGTGACTACTCTCAGCATGGCATAGTCCTTCCTGAATTATACATAGGTGATCAGGCTATGTATATTTGAGGGCTAACGATGCGATGCTCATTTTCGTCAAATTTATGTTATGTATAAAGAAGTATCAAAGAGTTTTATGAGATGACCAAAATGATTCACAAGGTGGATGTAAGGTTGTTGATAGGATGACAATAAAATTGTTTGCGAGAAATCGTATGATGGTTTACAAGGCAATAGCTAAATGACTCAAGGGGTGTCAATAAAATAATTTATGTGATAACAAAAAATGGTTTCATAAGGCAAGAACGAGGTAATTCATATAGTAACATAATTTTTAAGATGATTGTGAAATAGTATATAAGATGTCAAGAAGGTAATTTATAAGGTATTCGTGAAATGATTGAGAACATTTTATAAAATGTTAGTTTATTGAACGATGGTAGGATAATTTGTCAACGATAGTAAGATGGTTTATAAAATAATAGTTTCTCAATCGATAGTGAGGTAGTTTGTTAATGACATCGACTTTGTTTATGAGGTGATACTAAAATTGTTTATGAGGTGGTATCATAATAATTTTTGAAGGAATTACGTGACAGTTCATAATGTAATAGTAAGGAGTTTATGTTGTGATAACAAATTGTTTATGAATCTATAATAAAATAGTTTTAAAACTGACCATGGAAACAGTTTATGAGGGACAATGAAATAGTTTATTGTGTGGCAGTAATACGTTTCATAAAATCATAATGTTTTAGTAAGTGGTTTGCATGGATAAATAGAGAGTTGAAATAAAATTGACGAAGTTTTCATAATACCATAATTCGATAGATAATTTGGTTCATTGCTTTTCCCTCCAAAATATTACATGTTTTCTTAATACTACGAATTTCCAATACAAGCTAGTTCATACATCATGAAGCGAGATGTCTATGAGTGCTGTCTGAAATGACCGGTCACGAGCTCCTTGAGTTTCCTGAAGTCCTCTCGGTCCTGACGCTGGGGCTCCTAAACTGCAACCAACTGCTGCTCAATCTTAATACGAGCATGTCTCTCACGGTTACGAGTAATCTTCTCGATTGCCTCCGTAGTCTTAATCCTAGCACGCAATGAAGCATTCTCTGCCTCTGCAATGTCTACCCTAAATCTCAGAGCCGTCAACTCCTCATGTATGGGCACTCCTAATAAATGCTCCTGTATGCCTCGTATAGCCTCCCCGTGTTGGGCTTGTGTCCTCACAACGGCCACTGCAGGAAAAGCAACTACATCGACAGGCTCTGGGTGAATGATATCCATCCTGATATTGATCGGGTACCTAAGATTCTTCTCAGCAGAGACAGGAATAGTGGGTGCAGCCATAACCTGCACAAGAAAAAGTTTATATAAATTGTCTTTATATGAAACCATGCAGGATGCGTGCAGTATGAAAGGTAAACACGATGCAAGATGATGCATGGTGAATGAATATGCACACATGGCAGGGATGAAAATGTGACATGGCGAAATGGAATGCATCATGGTATGAATGGAAGATGGTATGAATGAGTGGTGGTATGAATGAATGATGGTATAATATCATATAAGATCGATTAATGTTTAGGACATACGAGTTTATAGTATATTTTGTCTTAAGAAATGATTTAGTATTTATATAATAACTCTTATATAAATAAGTGTAAAATGTACGCGAGGCAGGGTAAGTAGATATATATATATATATATATATATATATATATATATATATAAGACCAATAATAATATACTTAATATATTATAAACACGTATGTGAACCATGCAGCATCTAGTATACCCAACTAATGCAACAAGTAATGTATGAATGAATGTCCCATGAAAATCCCTTTGTATGATGCAATGTTTGAAAAACGGTTATAGTCCAAGTAAAAACATTTGACCTGGTTCTCTATAACCTTGGCTCTAGATACCAATCTGTAACACCCCCAAATAGGGTCGCAGCGGAATAATGTGTCCGGGAGCGTTACTTCATAGATCAACAGCACAAGATATGAGAACGACCTCAAAAAGAGTCGTTTGAAAATGATACATTGGATTTAATAAATGTTGTTACAAAAGCTCAACGGCTTAACTTGTTCACCCTTGAAAATGTAAAGTTTTTAGATCATAACAAATATCCCCAAAATGTAATGCCTCTAAATCTTTATGCAATGACTCCAAAATGATTGACCACCAATGTATCTCTTTGCTCTTGTACCTCATAGACCTGAGAAAACATGCTTTAAAACGTCAACATAAAGTTGGTGAATTCATAGGTTTATGTAAATATAATGTAGGACCGCAAGATTTCCCCGTGATTATGCAACCTGTACACCCATCACAAAATGTATTTACGTTTCCCTAAGTTCATGACACTGAAGCTCGACATGTATGAATGCAATATAAATATTGCCACATTGCCCGTGATGATGTTCAACCCTAAACATCCCAAATCCGACATGGTATACATCTGTTGGTTCACTCTGTGACACCAGTGAGAGCTACTCACCCGGATGGGGATGTCAATCCCAAATAGATCTATTTATAACATTCGCGCTCACACAAAGTAATTGACAGTTCATGATAATGGGCTCAAAGGGTTATCGCTACTTAGGCAAACACGTAATCATGATAAAATGTACACTTGCGTCCAATTTGTAAAACAATGCATGTATCTCACCCCAAAAGTTATAAATCATTGATATAGTAAAACATGGGGCTATGAACTCACCTTAGTGAATAAACTGGAGTATATGAATCAAGTAAAATGGAACGTCACGGATAAGGCCGAATGCAACCTAAGTAATTTATAGGTCGTGTAAGTACCATGTACTTTGAATAACCAATACTACATATAATCCTATAAAGTTACATCACCACCTAAAAGTGTTTGTTTAATTTATCAAATTAAACAATTTAATTTGTACTTGTAAAACAAATGTCCTTGTAATTTGCAATTGTAAAAATGATATATTTGTCTAACCATTTGTTATTTGCCAAAAACACTTGATGTATTATTTATATGATTTCATTATATAAATAATTTAATTGTTTGAGAAAATAATATTTATAAGGTTGATACATTTGTAAATATTATTTTTAGTAAAAACGTCATATCTTTCTCGTTTTAATCTCGTTTTTAACGTTCTTTATATGTATGGATTCGTATTTGAAAAGTCTAATCAAATTTTACATTTATTATATGGTTAAGTACTGTATGAACAGTAATAGTAAGTGAAAGTTTATAAAAATACTTTTTATAACTTTAATTATTGAAATCGTATTTTAATTGTATCTCATTCGTTTTGATTCGGTTTTTAGTGATTCTTATGTCCACGTCTTCGTAATTAAAAGCTCTATCCAAGGAAAATATTTCTCAACAGCCCACTGTTATGAACAGTAGCATT
Organism: Tanacetum coccineum; assembly: GCA_026074375.1. Taxonomy (NCBI): domain Eukaryota; kingdom Viridiplantae; phylum Streptophyta; class Magnoliopsida; order Asterales; family Asteraceae; genus Tanacetum; species Tanacetum coccineum. The sequence goes on from BQNB010087258.1 coordinate 6,354, forward strand.
TTTTATAAAATTACTTTTATGAATTTACTTTTTATCGTAATCTAGTAAATAGCGTATCTCCTTCATTTTAAATCCGTTTTTAATGTACCTTATTGTTTTGAAATCGTCATTTGTTGTACTTTATCAGAAAAATAAGCTTACAATTATCTCATATTCTAAATCTTAAGATTTTTATAAAATCACTTTAATAAAGTTACTTTTAGATATTTAATTACTTAAAACATGTAAAATCCATAACTAGTTCATTATCCATTGGTTTTCCAAGTTTCTTATATTTTTGAAATCACAAAAATATGTACTTTTAGGTACAAATACAAAACATTCTGTTTAAGTTCGAATTTATATAGTTTTATAAACTTAGTTTTATAAAAAAACTTTTATACACATTATCTCGTAAAGGTCATAACTCCTTCGTTATTTATCGGATTTTCAAGTTTCTTATATGCTTACGATCCTCATAAAAAGTACTATTTTTATAAAACATAAAATATTTATTAACTGGTTCGAATGAACAGTAACCTTATTAAGTTTAATTAATTTTGTTTTATACACTTTTAAACTTTATAAAGTTACCACAAGTCTTCAAATTTATAAATTAACATCTATGGTTTATAAATTATGTCCTCTACATTATGTCCATCAATATAAGTCCATATTGTCCAAAAAAAAATTCCAACATATTTATTTGTTTAACTAAACTTTATAAGTAAATAAATAACCATAACTTGACAAATAATTATATAAACTTTCCATTGCTTGTAAATCCTCATTTTAAACATATTAACATATTTAAAACATCATCTAATGAAGGTAGGACAAGATCAAACCCAACAAGCCAAACCCTAATTCGAATTTTGAAATTAGAAAACCCTAAATTAGTAGAAACCCTAATTTGATCTTCTTTCTTGCTTAACCCCCTTTAATTACCAAACCAAGCTTCCAAGATACCTTGTATATGATTAACAATAACCCTTGAATACTTGTAGCTTTGAAGAGATGAAATTTATATGAAACCCTAGTAAGACAATAGTGAGTTGTGGGTTTGGATTGAGAACAAGAGAGAATGAAGTTGTTTTACTTGTAATGTGAGAGAGTGTATGTTGGTTATCATATTACTTGCCTTATATAGCAACTAGGAATGTCCCAATACAACCTTAAACCAAACCATAAGGTGTAGTGGTTTTAGGGTGCACCTTGTAAGAATTTGGAAGTGCTATCCTCCTCCTAATGTACTATGGCCGGCTCTCATTGAAGGTAAGGTACAAAGATTAGACAATCTTTAGAAACATGTGCCATTGTAAGGTACTTTGCTAGTTAGTTTAAGAAAAGTACTAGTAAGTTTTGAATTAATCTAGTGTGTATGCTTATGTATGACTTTCTTTAAGTAGGAATGGTTAACCCTAACTACCTTAAACTAACCATAGTTATAAAGTAGAGTTAAGAGTACAAATGTAAGACTTCTCCTCCTTTCCATGAAGATGGACGCATGGGATTTGATCTATGGTACATTGATGTGCCAATTTATGGAAACTTGTGTTTAAGGTGTACTTGTGTGTACGGTGTTGACTAGGAAGGCATTATACTAGTGGGTTTAAGGTTTATTTCTTGTATACATCTCTTAGATACGGTTCTAAGTGATATATACGTAGGAAAAGAATTAATTTTTATGTATTGGGTATAATTGTGGGTATTGGTTTGAGCATAGATGGGTATTGGTGCTTCCAGGTATGCCTAAATGTATTTTATTGCGAAACGTAAACGTTTTACGTAACCAATAAAAATAAAATGTGAAAAGTTAATAATTATTATCCTAATAATTATATAACACTTGCTTGACGTAAACTTTTATTTGTTTGGTGCTCGTTTACGTTGAATGTTGATTTTTAGTTTACGCGATTTAACCATATGATAATAATTAAAAGCGAACGTGTAAATCTCTAAAAGTAAATAATGGAATAAATGAAGTCATAAATAACCTGAAAATGTGAAATGTTACAGTCGCTCAGATCCTCGTCTTATGAGTCGTCACCAGAATCCAGTGGGTAGCCGTACAAAGCTGGTGTGTGATCTGGTGATGGTGGTGCGGGTCTAATGGGTAAGGTAGTATCTCATCGTCAGAATCGGATATGATGAGAAATGGGGTAAATACTCTGGCACGTTGTGTATTAGCAGAAAAAGGTGTGGGACGAGGTGTGGTCATGGTGCTATGACAATCAAGAGTTTTATATAAGTATAATATATAAGACAAGTTTAGAAATATACGTAAGATAAGATAAGCACCTATATAAATCATGTAAGCACATAGTGTAAGCAAGTAGCGTGTATGCACATGAAAAAGTTTTATGTGATGCAATGTTTGTGAAAACGGTTATAGTCTAGGTAAGATATGCAACCCAGTTCTCCAAAACCTTGGCTCTAGATACCAATCTGTAACACCCCCAAAATGGGTCGCAACGGAATAATGTCCGGGAGTGTTACTTCATAGTACAATAGCATAAGATACAAGAGAATGACCTCTAAATGAGTTGTTTGGAAAAGTAATCTCGTTGATTTAATTAAAATTGAACTTGTTATAACATTTGTCCCTCAAGTTGCATCAATGTGTAAGACTGAAATAATACAACGAGATTTGATAGTTTGAATGTAAGAAGAAATCCATGAAAGTAATCTTGCAAAATTTGGACTCCAATGCACATCAAGTAAGTCAAGCATCTTATTCACCTAAGAAAAACATGCTTAAAAGTGTCAACATAAAGTTGGTGAGTTCATAGATTTATGTAAATATAAATGTAGGACCAAAAGAGTATATTGTTTACTACTTTATCCATAGCATCACATAAAATGTTTAAGTATAAATTTTGAACCGCAAGATTTATAAATGTATGACCATTGTAACACATACAATATCACAAAATGTAATTACGACTGCACTAAGCTCATGACACTAATGCTCGACAATGTATGTAATTTAATACACATAATTGTACCCAATGAGATGTCAACCCGTAACATCTAATGTTCCCATATGGTATACGTCTGTTTGACAAGTAAGTATGACTTACCCGGACGGGGATGTCAATCCCAAATAGATCTTTTTATAACACGCACTCTTACACAAGGTAATTAACAGTTCATGATAGTGGGCATTATGGGTTATCGCTACCTAGGCACGCTAGGTAATTATGTTTAAAAATGTACTTGCATCCCCATGTAAAACAAAGCAATGTAATGAATTTTACTTTGAGATTGGTAAATGAGTATGTAAACGAGTTTGTAAATGAGTATGTAAACAAGTTTGTAAATGAGTTTGTAAATGAGCAAATAAACAAGATTGTAAACGAGCATGCATTCTCCCTAAAATAGTTCAAAACAAGTAAAATAAGGGCCATAAAACTCACCTTAAGTGAATATTTATTAAAGCAAAATCAATAATGTGAAATGTCACACATGATCCAGAATGCAACCTAATTATTTATAGGTTGTATAAGTGTAAGGTATTTAAAATAAATACAACAATGTACATTATCAAGTTATATCACCACCTAATAGTTTTCATATAGTTATATGAGTTGAAACAATATTTAAGTTTGCTATTTAATGTCCTAGTATATGTCTTCGAAACATTTTCTAATAACTATAAAACTAATTATAGTCATTTTGCTTAATTTAGTATTTTTATTATTTATAAAGTGTCACAATATATAGTTCAAGTGTTTTATAAAATAATATTTATAAGGTTTTAAACCGCGTATAAATATTATACAAGTAATGCTAAAATATTTCCTAAAGTTTTTATAGTCTAAACGAACCGACACTATTCATGTCTGGAAAATAGTGCAAAAATTTTATATAAGATGTTATCTAGTTTCTTTGATGTCTAGCTCACAATTTATACATTTCTAGGTTTCGAAAACTTGTAATTTGTAGTAAAACATCATTCCGAACAAGTTTGTAGTTTTATACTTTGGCCGAATCGGACCCGAGAGCCCTCAAAAAAACCAATTTTAAAGTTCACGATTTTCTCGCAGTTTCTCACAGTTTTATAAAAGCTGTCAATAATTTAAATGTGTCGTAAATCTTTAAAAATATTACATATCATTTTTCGTTATAACATCGTTTTAAAGTTTCTTATATATTCGAAATCGTATGAAGATATATGATCACATTTTTATGTTTGTAATTGTTCTAGAAATCATTTGCCGAAACTCCGAGATATTATAAACTACTTTTATAAAACATAGTTTTTATAAAATAGTTACCGGTTCATCTTTGTATAAATTTTATATAACCTTCTTTCGTTTTATCTCATCTGTTTTTTTGAGTTATTTATATGCACGTAATCGTCTAGAGATCGTAATATTATATATTAAGTTTTTAAATTGCATATGAATTCGTGATACGCTAAAGGAATAGACATTTGTCTAGAATATATATTAATAACTTTTTATTTGTTATAAAACTTTTTACAAATTTTATTATTACAAGATTCACCTTGATTTAACAATACAACATCTCTCGTATAATTATAGTTCACTAAATTATAGTCCTCTAAATTACTTCTAATGTGATCATAAAAATATCAAGAACAATTATGTATTTATAACACTAAATAAAATAATTTGTAACAATTAATTATATAAATTAACCACACTTGTAGGATATCAAATAAAATCTTTTCTTGCATTCTAACATATTGTAAACACATTTCCATCATGTTTATATATTTGCTTGATTATGTATAAACATTGTTTTAAATGTAAACTTTATAAAATAATATAGATGATGATTTAACAAGATAATAAGTACGTATACATGTAAGAAATAAATATGAAAGTATAGAGATTTAAATAGACCTTTGTATGAATGAGAATGAAGGTGATGAACACTAATAAACGTATGCAAACCCTTATGCTTGTAACTAAACTAAACCCACTTTAACACTTGCAAATCTTTACTTGGAAATTCAAAACCAAACTTGTTTGTTGTTGTTGTTATTTGGCTGACACCACATGGAGAGAAAAAGAGTGTTTTGTATGTTATTTGCTTTGTGATAATGAAGTATGATAAGTTCTAGCTTATAAGGTGTAAGTAAGTAAGGTCTAAATATTATTATAAGGTTTAGGGAAGATAATAGGATTTGATGGTTCAAGCATGCTTTATGTGTAAAAAAAGGATGGAAGGATTAGCTAGGAGGCTTGCTTTATGTAAGAGTGTGTAAGAAAAGTTGCTAAACCTTATAAGAGAGTTAGTAAAACACATGGTATTTATCTAAGCAAAATTTGTATCATTTTGGTGTGGTTTTAAAGATGGACTGGACCTAGGTTGGTTTTTGTGTAGGAATGATATAATTTTAGGTATTGGGTATAATTGTGGGTATTTGGTTGAGTGTAGATATGTAGAATGGTTTACATGCATGCAAAAAGGTTCCAAATTACGAAACGTTTAAAAAATGCGAAAAGTTATAAATTATCTTCGTAAAAATAATATAACAGTTGTTTGACGTAAAATTTTATTTGTTTGATGTGAATTTATGTTGATTGTCGATTTTTAGTTTACGCGATTTAACTAAACGATTGAAATTAAAAGTAAATGCATAAAAGCTCAAAATAAATAATTAAGAGTTTATTGACGTAAAATGACCTGAAATTGCGAGTTGTTACACTAGACTCTGAGTCACACTACTCAGAAAGCTTGATGATACTCACGTGATTGTTCGTGATTTTTTCGATTGTCTCTTTATCCCTTTTATATGCATGTCCTAAGTTCATACAAGCTTTGTAGTACCCTTTCCTTTTCTCAAGAACGTGTTTAAATCCCCTTTTCTAACCTTTAGACTTTCTACGAAGAAGGTGATATTAGGTGAATCTCTTGCGTCCTTTGAGGCATTCTAAATACGACTTCGTTATTCCTATGGTCAAACCTAATTAATCTTAAAGATTGATCATAAGTGAGCTTAGATGCTTCAACAAAAGGTTTCCCTAAAACTACTTCACTTAGCCTACCGTCAATGACGCTACCTAAATCTTCCAAAATCATAAAGTTCACAACATAAACGAAGCATCCAACAAACACGTGTAGACTTTTAGCCCTTCCTACAAAGTTGCAGATCTTATGGGGTTGGTAAGGATTTATCCTAGCCTGAAAAGATTTTGTCCTAATTTTGTTATAGTAAGCACAGGACATGATGTTAACAAGAGATTGTAAATCAATGTATGCATGGCCCGTATAAACAGTACCAATTACACAAGGGATTTTTAAACTCCAAGGGTCGCCTCTCCTAATTTTTGGCTCAAGGATTGAGAAAGGATGGTGAGGTTCATCTAGGAGTTCTTTATGATATGCTAACTCCTCCTCAGTAGGGAACATATTCCTAAAAATTTCTTCTTTAAAATCATTTTTTTGTTTTGCTCTTAGTTCGAGTTCCTTAATTTTATCCAAAGAGCCTAATGATTCTTCAACAGGAGGTTCACTTAGCAAGGCTTTAATTGTGTTAAAGAGGAGAGAGTCGACTGTACGCATTATTTTTAAAAGCTTACTAATCCTAAGTGTCAGCTCGGCATGGGTGGCATTGAGGGGTTGTTGTGAATGGGTTAACAAGGGTAGTGGTGGATTCGCACTCTCCATGATGAAGAATGGAATAAACAAATGGGGATTACAAAACAAAAACACAAAGAAGAAGATAGACTACAAGAAAACTAATTGAAAGAAATTAAAATTCTCACTTGATAGGAATCAAGTGAGTAGACCCAAGCTAAATAAAGCTCAAAACCTAACTATTCCCCATGCAGCGGGGCCAAAAACTTGATGTGCGGTCGTTGAAAACTCACAAGAAGTTTTACAAGTCCCTAGGTAGTGTACCTAACTGTTGTAGTGTAGTATAGGAAACACTCGGGGGTTGTTATCGTAGAAGATTATTTTTGTATTTTTATATTTTATGAAAGCATGTAAAATCTCGGGTTTTAAGAGGTGGTTTTGGTTTTAAACTAATTAAACTAATATTAAACTAAACTACTTTGGTGAAAACGCGTATGGTAAACAAACGTATTTACTTAATCATGCATTACTCCTTAGTTTTCTTCTCCTAATCCTATTGCTTTGTCATACTTGTGATGATCTCTGTAAATATTTCCTAAGGCAATGCACAAGTAAGGTAGTATGAAGACTATTACAAGGCCCCTAAGAGTACATTACATGCATTAAAATATTTAAGAGGTGATCATCCATAGATGGGTAAGGTAGTATGAAGACTGTTACCGATGGAATCCTTTCTACACAATCGCGTTTCCCTAAACGTCTATGCTAATGTAATATTTTATAGCCAGTTTCTAAAGCCTAACGCGCACATCCATCACAAGAAGCAATATTAAAAAGATCTACAAACTAAGTTTCATGCAATCAAAAGTAAATACTAATAGATCTAGCCTAGCATGTTAAAGAGAAGCGAAGAACAATAATTAATCAAACAACACATAGACATATTGAATGAATAAAAGATAGAGGACTTCACTTGATTAAAACATGAGTAGTAGGAGGTTACAAAGGGTTTTGAGAACCCTAAAAAAGACCTAAAAGCTACTACAACTCGAACCCTAACGATATAGTTCGTCTCCCAAAAGTTGCACACTTAAAACCCTAAAATCGAGTTTGTATATATAGAAAATAGGCCGCGACGGCATCGCTTTATACTCTTAACGCTTTTGCCACGCCGAATATTGTAGGGCTTCTTTAAGTCGGTTAATATATGATGCCATCTTGATTTCTCTGACACCGTCTCTTTACAATCCTGACGCCGTCACTAATAAATGTGACGCCGTTTCTAGCTACTGTGAGCATTTTCTTCATCGACTTTGGTGTAGAGTTGTAATCTGGTCCGTTTCTTCTCCAAATGAGCCCAAGTAATGTGTATTTCCTCCAAAAGCTTCCCAAATGCTAAAAACACAAAAACAAACGATTAAGAACATATTTTTGGCATATTTGCATGATTTATGGGTTAAATGACCCCGAAAAAGTGTATAAATGACATCTCATCAAAAACAAAAGCTCAAGTCCATGTTAATCATAAATCTAAAAACAAAGTGTCAAGTAAAGAGTTTAAGATATTGTCTACATTGACTTGCTTGGTCCATCAACCACTCAAAGTCACGGAGGAAACTCTTATGCTTTGATTATGATTGATGACTACTCAAGATACACCTGGACGCAATTTTTAAAATCCAAAAACGAAGCCTTTGAAAAATTCAAAATCCTAAGAAAAATGGTTCAAAACCTACTTGATTGCTTAATTGTGTCGTGATGTGTCGTTGTGCGTAGGTAATATTTATTATCAAGTTTTACTATTTATATTTTGCCGACTTTACCTAAAAACAACACTAACGGCCAGTGTACCTGATCAGTTGTAGGTTCGTTGGTAAGTAGGTTGTCGATCACTAAGAGCGAGTGTTAATACTTAAGTCTACCAGTATTTTAGTTATCTAAATTATTCCTTATTTATTCTATGTTATACCTAAGTTAAACCTAAACTAACGAAAAAGGGGGTTTTCAGCCTGAGAGACTGGCACGAGTTTTGGTTTACCTAGACTGAGAATGAGGCGATTAACACACACAAGCTGATATTTAGAAGATAGAGAAGTGATCAAGCCTAATATAAGGAAAATGTATTAACCATATTTAATCTAATAAAACGCAGGTTTTAGTTTATATGTGCAATGATTGTCTTATCTCGTTGTTGATATATCATTCCTAGATTTAGGCTGTACGTCTTCCTAAAACCTAGATCTGGCAATTATGTCACAAATAACCACATCCGCATAAAGTACTCATGGTTGATTATAATCTATCTTAGAAGACAATAATGGTGATTTTATTGAATCCTAGATCATCGAGACTTTACTAACTTACTGCTTAACGACTCTTTATATACTAGTAGTCCACTATCCAGATCTTTACCTAAGGAATCAGAATGTCATTTGTTGATCCTAGGTCACCTGCTAGTCCAACTTGTTCACTAAACCAAAGGCAAAGACAGGTCAATATTTATGATCCTATTACTCTAGATATATAAATTACAAATATGGAGAGCTATCTCGGCATCTAGCTAAAACTCTATTTGTATTCCTAGACCCAGTTTAATGACAGGTTACATACTTAAGCATGTAAACGAGTATAAATTGATAAACATAAAACAACACACAACGAATAAGATGCAATCGAGATAAACATAAACCAAACGTTAAATTATCATTAACATGGCTAATACCTAAAGGTATTAGCTAATAGCCATTGTAACTATACAAATGTCATAGATGAACGATTAAGGTAAACTAAACTGTTAAGAATGATACCAACAACCGAACGCGTATTTAGAGTATAGAGATTACAAGGGTTTCCTATGGATTGAATAGCGTTGCAAGACCTTCTTGGCTTCTCTTCTCTTCTATAAGTCGAACCTGGTGGTTAATGCCTTCTTCTTAGTCTTCGGTATGAGTTTTGCACACTAAATTCGTTTTTAGGGTTCAGTATTTATAGGCTTTGGAATTTGGTCGATATGCCAATATGACGTATTAGGGTTTCTTGGCATGGGCTCCATGATTATTATATCCCAGAATATTTCATGTATGGCTTTCTTCTGGATACGACGTATTAATCTTCTTTTCGTGGATGCTGAGTGAAGTATAAGGCATTAATACGTCGTATCTTCTTGATGGATACGTCGTATTAGTTGTCAGAACAATAGTCTTCATAATTTCTTCGTTTAAGCTCCAAAATGCGCCTTTTGATTATCTTTCACTCTTTGCTCGATAATTACTGCAAATAACGAATATAGGCAATTAAGCACCAATTCATGCATAAATAATGTAAAATGAGCAATTTAGTTGGGATAAATGATGCTATAAAATAGAGGTTATTTGATGTCATCAAATATCCACCCACTTGAATCCTACTTGTCCTTAAGTAAACTTTAGAAAACTTATGAAAATGTATCCCAAACCATGGTTTAAGATTTTTCCTTTAAGTAATTTTTTTGTTTGATTACTAGCACACAACCACACACCTCACGCATAGGGAAAATGAAAACATTCAAATCACTCAACTGAATCTATGTGTTAACATTTAAGTAATTCGCTCAATTGCTCGGTTGTGACGAGTATTGTGTCATAAGCTTGGCAAGGATACACATCTCCGCCACTAAAGCTAAGGAGTAACAAGTCTAAAAAGATAAATTAGGTTCAGGTTTAAGGGTTTGATCATTCTTTTCAATCTCTATCGATACCAATATTCTAGCAAAGGCGACAAAATGACAAATGCACGCCCAAATCCATGACCGCGACACTTCCCATTGCTCATTCCTTAACTCGAATAAGCTAAAAAATAGGATCAAGTAATCTTTACCAATAGTAGTAAACCACAAGGCCGAAAAAATCACATATACACATCCAAATCCATGGAATAGACACACATGATTGCTTAGATCCCCATTCGAATAGAACAAAAGGTTAGGATGAAGAATGATATAGGGTAGGGGATAACTAATTCTTTCTCAATAGTAATACATCAATAAGAGCGACAGAATCACACATACATAGACAAATCCATGAATGAGACACATGTGATTGCTCAGTCCCTCATTCGAGCAAACCAAAGGTTGGGGATTAATCATGGGGAAATTGGTGTAAAATAAAACAAAACAAATAGTCTAAGTCTATACAAATAAGGAACAGTATTGCTAGCTACTTTCCCGACCATACCCATAAAAAGACATAAAGTAGACTAACTCATGCTTCTCATGAAAACAACCTTAGTTGGTGTTCCCGTAACATCCAACTCTTGATCATCCATAATATACATACTATACAACAATAGTGGCGATATCTACCACTTGATACATGAAAATACACTAGTTGGTTTATAATTCGACCAACTAAAAATAATATACAACAAAACTTTACATCGTTGGTTTATAATACGTACCAACGGATAATCGATCATCATAAATAATAGAATTGGTTAAGCTTAGACGAACCGATTATCTCGCAAACCTCACCTTTTTTCTCTCTCTTTTTTTGTATTTTTTCTGTTTTTTTGATTTTTTTTTTCAAACGTAAACCAATAAACTGAATAAAGGTGTATTTTTCACCACTTCATGAACATTATAAATCTGAATAATTCATATCCGATCATACTAGTGAAAGTAGTAACTACACGAGCACTAAGATAAACTACTTTCACATTCCCAATTGCATTGTGCAATTTCCCGACCTAACCATAGATAGAAAATATGTATTGCGACAGAAAATACAATACTTTACACAAAAGCAACTAGCAACCGATATAGGACATAATCTAATAGGGTAGGCTAAGGTTTAAAGGTGTAATGAAATATAATTTGGTGTAACAAAAGAAAGGAATGGCTTAGCAGGTTTTTCTAAGGGTATCTTACTCTAAATATGAGGGTAAACAAAGGGTTTATATGGGGGTTAACTAGCCGGTGTGATTAGTTAATATCATGATATGTATAAGCTTTTTGGTGTAATCCTAGAAATTTACTAGTTTAGAAAGGTCACTCCATCTATTAAAAATAGTGCTTATTATTGTGGTCTCGAATAGATATACCAAGTCAAGTTCTAAAGTTTACTACAGTCACCGGCACACTCATATTTTTGTGGAATTTGGGGTAAAAATTAGGAAACGGATAAGGCTAAATCCTCACAATTGGAAATTAGGATTATGTGTGCGGGTCATGTAACTAATAATTTCACAAAAAGTATGCTATTTTTAAAAAAAATTCACATAAATTAGGTACATTATTTATAAAAATAAGGACAAGTAAGCGTTCTAATTCTCCTCCCCTCAATTGAAATATACAACGCCCTCGTTGTATAAATATAACATGAAAAACAGGAAATTAAAGAATTAGAACAGAAAACTCCTTGAGATTTGCTTGGTATGATCCTCCATGTTCCGTATATGAGCAAGAATGTGTGTTGTGAATGCGTCTGAATACTAGCATGACTACAGCACACATGGATTCCAGAAAATAAGCATCACCAAATTCATTTAATCGTCCAGAAGGTTCCTGTATAAATTCTCAGAAAACAAGTGCAATTCTATCTCCGGATAATCGTCGGTTAGAAAACAAAACCTAAAATTTAAAACTGTACAGGAAGTCGATACGCAGTATCCATATTTCAGGATACGCCGTATTGAGACCTGTATTAAAAATCCTAAGTACGAGTCAGAGGTCAAATACGCTGTATTCGTTTAAGTGCAGAAAATTAAAATGGATTACGTCCAGGTCGGGGTTAATACGCCGTATCCATAGGGTTTGGAAACGTCGTATCGACTACCTGGGAAGACAGACTCGATAACATAAAGTAAAATACATTATGGGTTGTCTCTCGAAAAGCACTTTTGTTTACAAAAAAGTCTTTAAGTTAGACTTGTTTCCAGCTTCACTTGGTTCGTGTCACGGACCATCCTTCGTCCTTCTTTTTGAAAACATCTTCGTAGACTTGAGAAACGTTTTTTTCAGTTCGGACCCAAATTTCATATTCGTATTCCTTGATTGCGACATATTCCTACGCTGGTCCGAATGAATATTTAACTACCTCGAACTTCTCTGATTTGCATGTTGGTGGTTTTACGTAAGGAATTCCAAGTAGCTTACATCTTCTCTCCTTGGATATTTCTTCTTCTTCATTAACGTAGCAAGGAGAGTCTTTTCAAATCAAGTAGTCTTCTAAATCATCGATGTCATCATCGTCATCTTCCATAAGCTCGTGTTCATCAAACCATCTATCATCCTCTTGAGTTTCATAATCATTATTTGTTCCTGTATGATCATTAAATATCCTAGAAACATCAAGATAAGGGTTATAGTTAGAATTAGCATCGGCTCCTATGTGGTTTGCACGCTCAAAATCCTCCCATTCATTACTAGGTAAATGATAGGTCCTAGCATTGTCACTTGGTTCTTTATCTACCCTTTCGATCCTTCGAAGATGGCCTTACTATTTAAAGCTTCATCTTTTAATTCAACTTCTTCAAGATTCTCATACCATTCATAACTTTCAAAGCAAATCACGTCTCCCTTCCGAATTACTTTGGGTAGATCTCCACCATTGCAATATTTTTACTTTTTCCTATTGTAAGTGGGCCACTTAGCATGTCCATTCTTGAAGCGAAACGGCTTGTAAATATGTTTAATATCGTCACTAGGTTCCATCCAAGGTCCATAATCTAACCATGTCATATTAGCCACCCATGGAATGTCTTTGTTCCATTCATATATCCAAGCGTCTTTATATTCATCGTAAGTCTTGCATCTAGGAATATCATCGGTGAGTACATCCACGTCAATCTTAAGCAGATAATTAAATTCATTGAATGCTTCACATAGAGGTGTTTCAAAGTGAAATATATCAGTATCGATCCTAAAGATTTGAGAAATCCCATTTTCTTCAATCAAGTTTCCATCTCCAAGGTTAGAAGGCTCATCATCTGTTATCACCTCTTTATCATCATCTCTTGTCCAATAAATCCATAACGCATTCTTCGTATACCAATCCATCGTCATATAATTACTAAACTTTGAAACCAACCATTCATCGAAATCAACATTTGATGGATCGTATTCCATACCGGCATCAAGTCCATATACCTACTTTTGTTTCTTAATTTCCATGTACTCATCGAATTGCTTTTGTAACTTCGGATTAACCAAGTACCAATCACACTCTCCTTGTCTTCATTACTTACCATCGTATGATCACCGTATTTCAAATCTAGCCATTGCTCGACAGTTACATCAATCAACCTTACCAATCTATTATTAACGAAAATCACCGCTTCAGCATACATTTTCTCACACTCGTCATAACACAATTTCCTTTCATAAACATCAAGGTTCCCATTATCAAAATCATCCATTTGCTGCTCAACACTTGGGGAATAAGAAAGCTTAGGAATTTTCACTTGATAAGTAAATAAATTGTCATCCATTCCACTTAATCGGTTGAATTCATTAAAAATTATCCCAGGAGGTGTATCATAAGTAAAAAAATCATCATCGATCATGAGTAACTCGAGTGTTTTAGATTCTTCCTTAATTACCTTCATCTTAGATATTGAAAAGATCCAGAAAATTGTCAGTAGAATCAGTTTGGAAAAAGGTATATAGAAAAAAAAGTTTAAGTCTACTACTGTATCAGATGGTCGATACGCCGAACTGAATTAACTGAATACGCCGTATTAATCTGTTGAACAGAATATGCTGTATTGGTTACGAAAGGGGGATACGCTGTATTCAACTGACTGAATACGTTGTATCGGTTATTCGATCAGAACAGTAACAGAAGGAAAAAAATGCTCAAAAACAAACAAATATGCAAAATTATACAATGCAAAAAAAAATTAAACAATCAAACACACAAAAACACAGATGGAAGATCCCGACACCAAGACAAAGACTCAAAAACACAAAAATTAAATTACACTAATCTAAATTATGTTAAATCTAAACTAAAATACTAATAAAAACAAGAATTAAACAAACTCACACCCTGGCAGTGGCGCCAAAAACCTAATGTGTCGTTGTGCGTAGGTAATATTTATTATCAAGTTTTACTATTTATATTTTGCCGACTTTACCTAAAAACAACACTAACGGGCAGTGTACCTGATCAGTTGTAGATTCGTTGGTAAGTAGGGTGTCGATCACTAAGAGCGAGTGTTAATACCTAAGTCTACCAGTATTTTAGTTATCTAAGTTAGTCCAAATTTATTCTATGTTATACCTAAGTTAAACCTAAACTAACGCAAAAAGGGGTTTTCAGCCTAAGAGACTGGCATGAGTTTTGGTTTACCTAAATTGAGAATGGGGCGATCAACACACTCAAGCTGATATTTAAAAGATAGAGAATGCGAAAACCGGTAACTTTTCCTAGGTTAAGTATTATAAATATTATGATTTTATATCGGAGTCTTTTGATTTTGTCAGTTTTCTCGGAGGAAAGCTGAAAAATTAACTTTGGTTGACTTATTTTGCGTGAAACGGTTACGGTTTAACCAGGTTTTGGGAGAGTCATAAGTATCGTAAGAGAATCACTTTTGATTCATTTTTCCATTTTGGTGTGGTTATGTGGTTTTTCAGTGCTTTCCGGGAAGTTATCCCGCGTTTAGCAAAAATCGTCACGCAGCTCGTACCGGCACGACAGTAAATTTAAAAAGGTGTTTTATAAGTTTTGGGTGGATTAAATAGACTTATTTAATGAAATATTTTATAAGTTGATTAAACGTTGGATAAAATGTAAATTGTTGAGGTGTGATTTGGAAGTTGTTAGAAAACATGCGTTTTCGTGAAATTCGATAAAAGACTGTAACGGTCGTTAAAGTGAAAACTTTGGGCAAGTCAAATGTATCAAGTGGTATTTTTGAAGGATGAAACACTTTTAAAAATGATGGGAAAGGTTCGGTTGAGTTTAAACAAAAATTCGTGTTTTTGGTCCTGACGTGACCGGTAACGTTTTAAATGAATTTTTGAAGGGATTTAATTTGAAAGAGTGTCGTGTAAATAACCTAGGTTTATAGAAAAGTGATTTTAAATGCAATAAAAATACTAACTAAACCTGGGTAACATTTTAATTTAGCAAGATTTGAGTTTTTAAAGAACCCGGCACAAAAACGAGACACCTCAGGGCACCTTGGATACTTGGACGAGTAAGGGACAAGGGAGGGAACAAGGTGGCTATTTTCTAGCTTATTGGTTTCCACATGGTACATTTAAGTTTTGTTCCAACCTAAAACACACACTTATGAATGTTTTGCAAATAAAAAAAATATCATCTCTCTTTCTTTCTCTCTACTTCGGGCGAGCACACAAAGAACAAGAAACACAAAATTTTTGAAGATTTAGCAAGAACACAGGTTAATAATCAATAGTGGGTTGGTGTTAGATAGTTACGCATTGTAGAAAATGATTTGGGTTTATTTCTTCGCGTCAAAAACCGAACCAAGAACATCAAGATTGTAAGTTTTTCCAAATTTTGTTTTAAGTTGTACTTTTATGGTTCTTATTGTGTCTTAATGCTAGCTGTACAAGTTGATCATTGTGAAAATTGAAATTTGAAAACAAAACAAATGATTAAAGGGGGTGTATGCTTGCATCGGGTACAAAAAGAAAAAACAAGGAATGGTCATTTTTATATTTTGGTTGTAGTGGTAAGTTTATATTTTTATCAAAGTACTTTTAGAGCTTATTTTGAAAGGATTGCTTAAAAATAAGCTAGTAATAGCTTATTTGGTTTTGGTTTATTTTGGTTTGGGCTCGGCCCAACCATTTTCTTTTGGTGGTTTTGGGCTCGGTTGCACTTGGTCCGACGAAAGGAAATAGGCTCGGCCCATTTGTCCCCAGCTTATTAGCCATTCGTCTTATTTGGTATTGACTTATTCGGTTTATGGCTTGTTTGGTTCGAGCTTATGGCTTGTTGTGGTTTCGGCTTATATTTCGAGCTTATAGCTTATTTGGTTCTGCTTATATTTTGAGCTTATAGCTTATTTGGTTCGGCTTATATTTTGAGCTTATAGCTTATTTGATTTTGAGCATATTTAGCTCCGATTTATTTGGGTATAGCTTATATTGATTTTTGGCTTAAATTTGGTTCGAGCTTATCTTGACTTATGGCTTATTGTTTTGGCTTATATATTGGGCTTACGGTTTAATTGGTTTCGACTTATATATTGGGCTTATGGCTTATTGTTTCGGCTTATATATTGGGCTTCGACTCATTTGATGTGGCTTATTGGGTTCGGTTTACGATTTGGACTTTTATATAACTTGGACCTTGGTTTTGGTTTGGGCTTGAATATGTGAATAATGGATTTTTGGACTCAAAGTTGATTTAAAGTGGCAAGTTGGACTTAATAAGAGTTAATGGACTAACTTTAGGCTTTCGGGCCCGAGAAGGGAAAAATAAATGGTTTGAATTTCTAAGAATGAATCTATGGGATTACAATAGTTACGGAAGTGGAAAATGAATTAAATTGGACGATTTTGGTCACGTTTGGATAAACGCGTTAAAAGTATGAACTTTTTGGCATTTTGTTAGAATTTTTGGAATAATGTGGAATAATTATTTTGTGTCAACTCGACTGAAGGAAAAAAGGGTAATTTTTATAAATATTAAATATTAAGAGTAAACGATTGAACAATGACATACAAAGATGATAAAGATTTTTATACTTATCTCGTTAAGCCCGATAAAGAGACAAAAATAATATAATATAATGTTTATATATATATATATATATATATATATATATATATATATATATATATATATATATATATATATATCCTTCAACATTGCAAAAATACCTATTCGTTTATTTTTGATCTTTGAACTCCCACTTGTTTCTCGTCAGATTCTTTTAGACCGTTTGGTCAGTTGTTTCGTTTTTGTTATTGGCTATGTTTTGAGTATTATATGTCGATGTTGCACTAGCCCAAGTGCATTGAGTCGTTTTGCGTAATTACCACAACCATGTTTTTTTGGATAAAGGTTTTGAAATGAGGATAAAGGTTTTGAAATAAGATTAAGAGTTTGGAAATAAGGTTAAGGGTTTTGTGAAGAGAATGAGGATTTTGTGTGAGTAAAGGGCGAACGCTTGTACAATAAGATAACTTTGTGCAAATATTTATGAGGTGAAATTAATGTTCGTTTATGGTCGGGTACCGTTGTGCGTTATAGAGGCTAGTTGGTGCGTTGTAGAGCCTAGTTGGTGCGTTATAGAGATTGTTTGGTTCGTTGAGTAGAGGTTATCTGTGCGGTTATATTCATCTGTTGAGGTGAGTTCTCGTGGCCCCATTTTTTTATAGTTTTTCCGTTGGGGGAAAATGATACTCAAATGTGTTTGGAACTGTTTTTTGAACTATGCGAAACGTGGTTTTGTTTTTGGTACAATTTATGTGCTTATGACTGCTATGTGAATATATGTAGTGTGATTTTACTTTTATGTAATGTGTTTTGCATGGCAAGGGTTATGATTTTACTTGCATGTATTGTGTTTGGCATGGCAAGGGTTGTGGTTTTATTTGCATGTACTATGTTTGGCATGCAAGGGTTGTGGTCCTGCCCTAATATAGTGCTCCAACTAGTAGGCCCTTTAGGTGCGTAAGTGACATATCGGAGTTACGGCTCCAAGAGCATTGGTATATGCTTGTTTTGGTGACTAGCGGGGATGCTAGGTCATCGCACATGATTAGCGGGGACGCTAAGTTGTTGGTTTGTTACATATATCACTGTCATATAGTACTATTGTCCACTGTTTAAATGATTGGCACAACAATTGGGTTTAAGGTCAAACCTACGAGCTCACCAACATTATTGTTGTTGTTTTTGAGTATCATTTTCAGGGGTGTTGTTAGCAAAGGTAAATGAGGAGTAATTGAGACCAAAGATGAGTACATTTGGGAGTTTATTGAAGGAAAACTGTTTGACTTTTTCCAAGGTTGCGAAATTGTAAACTTTTGTAAATAAACTTTTGTAATAATGTACGGCATGATCTTGTATCTTGTGCATTGTGAATCATTGTGTCGCATTCCCGTGTTTTCGCCACTGACGGGGTGTGACAGAATTGGTAATCAGAGTCAAGGTTATAGAGAATGCTGGTTTTTATAAAAAGGAAATTTTGTAAAAACGCAACTATAACCAAACTAGAGTTTTCATAAAACCTCAAACATGGCGAAAGTTAAGTAGCCCGAGCAATTCATGGTATCTCCTAAATTACGCATAACCTGATCAACTATGCTTAATTTACAAAGGGCCATGAAATGATGGGGTAGTTTTCTTAAGCTATGTTAGAGGAAGGGAGGGACGTGTGAATGGTAAGACCACCTGAAAATGAGTTGACCTCGAGTGCACATATTGGGTAATACGTACTTCCGTGTAGTGATGTGATATGAGAACACTTGCGAGTGTTGGAATCTAGAGTATTGTTGATTGCCTAGTGCTTGCCATGATGCCTTGATTATATTGCATGATGCCCTAAAAACCTAGGTAGAGATGTCGCGGGTAGTTACGTTAGTTGAGGATGCGTAATGGGTAGTTATTATATGTAGTGCATAATGCCCTGAGAGCCTTGGTAGGTATGTTGATTGGAAGCGATGCTGATTAAGGGCGTGCCCTTAGTGGATATGTAAGGGTATGGTATGATGCCCTGAAGTGCTTATTCTGTGTAGAACCATGATGGTGCTTGTTTGCCGTTATACATCTTGGTGTATTTTTGATATATATATATAATTATTATATTTATATTTGTATATATATATTTATTATATATATATATATAGATATTGGATCAAATGAGAAGTTTCTTAAAATAAGAAGGATAGAAGTAAATATAACGCAGATCCGAGGATGCATCGGAACTTAATATTAGATGCATCTCTATAATCTTAGATGCATTTTTTTCTTTTATTAATGCATCTTAATGTGTTATTTTAACTTTTAATTAGATCAACTCGTATTTTAAGATTGCATTTCCATGATTTCTCTTTTTTTTGGTCCCTCTACATGTGCCAAAAATCATGAAAATCATTTTGCACCATACTACACACTCCACAATTAACTTTCGAAAACTCTATTGTGCATTAGATGAATAGAAATGCATCTAATGCAAGTCGTTGCATCTCAAATGTGTGGTTTTAGTCACTTCTCACCACTTCTTATTTTAATTTACTTCTTACTGGATCCCTACTATATATATATATATATATATATATATATATATATATATATATATATATATATATATATATATATATATATATATATATGTATATACGGTTACGAACACCTAATTTCAAATGTTATGTTGATTATATATATGTAAAGCATTGTGATGCTAGTAATTTGAGTAATGATATTTTGTAAAGATACTTATACCCTTACCGTGTTATCACATGTTATGTCTACCCCAGCTTATGTTGATTCGGAGACTATCACCCAGGCTGACGAAGCTCAGAGCTCCTGAGTTCCCGTCCCATTACCTGATGACCCATATGTAGTGGTTAGGCAGGCACATTTAGTTGATACAGATACTGAGTCAGACCCAGAGGAGGCTCCCTTAGAGGCAGAGGAGTCGCAACCATTAGGTTCTAGAGTACCCCTTATGGGTGAGGAGTTTGAGGCTTTTGAGCCGATAGGTACTAGGACTGATTCATCCCATTCATCAGCTTTATCGGATTCCACCACACCACTATCACCAGATCATCCACTTACTCATGTTTCACCTACCCCTACACCTACCTGAGTTTCATTCCAGCGTAGGACCGCACGTATGGTCATGCGTACTCAGCCGACCTTATCCCCGGGCATGTCAGCCCGCATAGCAGAGGCAGCTGCTTTATCCCTATCTTCTTTCCGTAAGAGGTATATATCCTCTTACGAGACATCATCATCATCATCTCTGACCTTTTTGGTGTGGAAGAGATATAGAGGTACATCTGAGCTCATATTAGATATTAATAGTGAGGGGGCGAGTTAGGGGAGGAGGATACTGAGGAGGATGAGAGTTCGGATGTGGATGACGAGAGAGAGAGTCAAGGTTTAGATGATGAGGGTCATGGTTTAGGTGATGAGAGTCAGGGTTTAGAGGACGAGGGGCTTAGTTTAGAAGAGGAGGAGGAAGAGGAGGAGGCTGCACCTGAGGGTCAGCAGCAGGTAGTTTTGGTGGTAGATACAGCCATGAGCGAGCCTTTAGGTCTTGGATACAGGGCGGCTAGGCGTCGTACCCTTGAGTCGATTGATGAGATATCACCTAGTACGTATGAGGTAGGGCAGAGCTCTAGGTCTGTGCCAGAGAAGGAGGGAGTAGAGAGGATATTTGCATTTAGACAGCCCACCCTTGTTACATGGGTAGATCCTAAGGATGGCAGAGTTTACACCGACATTCCAGCTTATTCACCACCAGCTGCACCCGTTCAGGCACCGCCATCTCCTGAGTGGTCGCTTGGTTCCTTGCCAGTTTCACCATCATTCCCTATAGTTCCATCACCCATAGCTTCACCAGTGGCTATCCCGATTGCCACCATCTCGGTAGATAAGGATCAGTTTATAGAGGTAGGGGCGTAGTTAGAGCTTCATGGGAGTATACTTCATGATCACACTCAGCGTTTGGATGCACTACCGCCTACTTTGGTTACAGATATTGATAGGGATGTGAGAGAGCTTTACACTAGGTCAGGAGTGGTTAAAGACGAGATCTTCTCGCAGAGGTACAGGTTTAGGAGTTTGGAGCGCAAGCAGGAGAGGACTGTCGTGACGTTTGGAGCTTTGTAGAGGCCCATGCTGGCATTAGAGGCATGGGCAGGGCATGTTGATACCCGGTTGGTAGATATGTCATGAGATAGGTATGATGACCATAGATTGATTCATGACATGTTAATACAGCAGGCTGTTATGCAGTGTGAGTTTCAGGAGATGAGAGGCCGTGTTGCTGCTTTAGAGCAGGTTAAGGGCAATAGAGAGCCATATATGGTATGAGATTGGTTTGGATGTTTGTATATCACTAAACTGAGTAGCATCAGTTAGTGTCGAATCTTAGTAGGTAGTCAATTTA
>BQNB010087259.1:0-17636 GCA_026074375.1 Tanacetum coccineum
ACATCCCATTACCCTGAAATAAATGGAAGCATCAACTCATACATGAACTGCAAAATGTAATGTAATTTAAATTTCAAACAGAAAAGTTTACCGAAGATGTCGTCGCAGCAGACTTAACATACACAAGCATATGCATTCGTTACATTTGTTGGATCAATTCAAAGATTAAACGCAAATATTATTGTATCAAGTGCAATATGTTTTACAAAGTATAAATCTGTCATCATCATTTGATTCTACAGGATTCTAACTATTTATAGAAAATGAAACGATACAAAGTGAACCGTTGTGTTAGTTTGTGAATAACTGTCTTTGACAGTTAATTAACTGTCATTTGACAGTTTGGGTTGGGCTTGTCCCGTTTGACCCATTTGACCCGTGTTTGGGATTATAGAGAACTTGGGTTTGACCCAATATTCTCCCCCCTAATCACAAACATTGCTTTGTAGATTCTTCAGTCCGATAAGTTGTCTCATGGTTAAGAATTTGATCTTCAGGAATGCTTTTGTGAGTATGTGTGCCTTCTGGTATTCTCCATTTACGAATTCAACTTGTATGTCTTCTCTTTCGACGCATTGTCTGATGAAGTGGTACTTCGTGTCGATATGTTTGCTTCATCCGTGAAATACTAGATTCTTCATTAGTGCTATCGCAGACTTGTTGTCAACTTGTATTATAACCTTTTCTTCTTGAGAGTGTGTGAGTTTGCTTAGTAACCTTTTTAACCATAATGCTTGTGTTGCTGCTGCTGTTGCTGCAATGAACTCTGACTCACATGATGATAATGCTACAGTGGCTTGTTTTTGTGTGCTCCAGCTGATTGGTGATTCTCCGTAGTAGAAGATTATGCCGGTAGTTCCTTTTCCTTCTTGAGTGTTGACTCCGTAGCTACTGTCGCTGTATCCATGTATCTTGTTTCCTCCGTTATGTTTGTAGGTGATTCCATGATCCTTTGTTCCTTGTACATAGCGTAGTACTTGTCTTATGGCTTTCATGTGTTGTTCTCTTGGTTCTTGCATAAAACGACTAAGTAATCCTACAGAATAACTTAAGTCGGGCCTTGTGTGAAGCAGATATCTTAAGCATCCAATTAAGCTTCTATATTCGGTTGAGTTGACCATTGTTCCTTCTGTAATCTTTGTTAATCTTGTACCTGGATCCATTGGTATTAATGTCTCGTTGCAGTCTATCATTCCGGCTTCCTTTAGGATTTTGCTTACGTATGCTGATTGCTTTATAGATATGTTACCATTGGTCTGAGTGACTTCTATGCCTAAGTAGTAGGCTAATAATCCTAAGTCGCTCATTTCGAATTTTTCTTCCATTTGAGCTTTGAAATTGTCAATTTCTTCCTTTGGTGTGCCAGTGATGATTAGATCATCTACATAGACTCCTATTAGCAGTATTGAGTCTTTTGATCTCTTGGTGTAGATTGCTTGCTCCAGTGCACATTTCTTAAAATCTAAAGATTTCAAGGTGTTGTCTAGTTTTATATTCCAAGCACGTGGTGCTTGTCTTAGTCCATATAGAGCTTTTATAAGCCTATAGACTTTTCCTTGGTCTTGTCTCTTTATGAAACCTTCGGGTTGTGTAACGTACACTTCCTCCTTTAAATCTCCATGTAGGAATGCAGATTTTACATCAAGGTGATGTACTTCCCATTTATTGTTAGCAGCTATGGCAAGTAGTAGGCAAATTGTTTCCATCCTAGCTACTGGTGCAAAGACTTCTTCAAAGTCTATGCCATGCTCTTGTATGTAGCCTTTTGCTACTAGTCTTGCTTTATGCTTGACTATATTTCCATTAGCATCCTTTTTGGTCTTAAATACCCATTTTAAGCCTATTGCTTTATGTCCTTTGGGTAGAGTGGTTAACTCCCATGTATTGTTTATATTAATGGAGTCTAATTCGACCTTCATTGCTTCGATCCATTTTTGATCGGTTGATGCTTCCTTGTAATTCTTAGGTTCGTCTTCAGCTAGTAGTAATTCCTCAGTGTTCTCGTATAGATCATTAAGTGTTCTAAAACCTCTTACTAGTGTATGGTCAAAGTGTGATGGAGTGTTTATGACTTGAATTGAGTCATTGTTACTTTGATTGTAAGATGGTGACGAGTTGATGAGTGTATCTTGGGAATTTATTTCTGATAAATTAACGCTTAAAAATATGCTCTTGGCCTAATTTTTAAAGTGTAAACATCGCTTATGTGACAATGTTTTTTATCTATATGTCTGAGGTTTTCCTGACCTACAAATCACTTTCATGTTGTACATCGTTTGAGAAGTGACGCGCACACTTAGAGAACTTGCACTAGTGGAAAAAGGATTATTAGGTTCGGTTAAAAAGATTTTAAAGTACGGTTTTTGAACCGTCTTAATAAATGGCATTCCAAAAGATAAGTTGTTTTTTAGTACGGTTTTTTAACCGTTCCTAAAAAGTGATTTTATGTCACGGGATTTTGGTTTTAAGTTGTTTTAAGTCACGGTTGTTCCTAACCGTTCTTTAAAATGACTTTGTTTTAAAGCTAGTCTATTTGGGTTTTGGAGCGTTCTTTAAAATGGGTTAGTTATAGCGTTCCTTAAAATGGGTTCTTTCTGGAGCTAAATGCTATTTGACAGCTTTCTGGAGCAAAATACTAGCATTTGACAATTTACTGCTAGAAATACATTATTAAACAATCACAACACAAAAAAGTACTTCAACAATTTCATTTCAAAAGAACATATTACTAAATAAACAAAAACGGTCTAGCCATACAAAGAGGCACAAGCCATCGACAAACAAAAGAGATGAACTTGTATGAAACATCCTATTAAAATGAAAACAAACAGCCTACTTGATTGAAGACAAAGACCTAACACAAGCAACTAAAACCTTCAAACGACACACTAAAGAAAACAATTAAAATACCATTAGTGAACCTACTAAAGCAACCCGCCAACAACAACAACTAGATAACCACATCTTTCCCACGTACCGATCTTATAGAAATCATCAACTCGCCTAATCGTCATTGCAATATTCCTGGAAAAACTTTGATCCCGCATTGATTATCAATCCGTCCAACTCATCTTTCCTTAAAGCTCTGGTAGAGTCATGAAGCTATAAACATAATAAGATAAAACGTTAATAGTTTCACATAACCGATTAAATGCAAATAAACAAAGTGTATAAACATTTACCTCATGCGGGAAGGTTTTTTGTTTTATATACAAAGTTTCAAAAATAAACTTCATCACGTAGTAGCCGCATTCCCACAAAGCTACTTGTTGGTTACACTATCATCAAATAACAAGTATACATTAAATATTATATGTATATACATTTAAAAGCTAGTATACACGCAAATAGTAGATGATTTACCTCAAGCATAGTCCACTTGAATGAATTGTCAAAAGCCCTAAACAAGAATGGTATTAAGTTAGAATATTATACATTTCCATTAAGATTTCACATGGAGAAATGGTGGATTGTTGGTACTGAGATGAAATACTACCTACTGTGATAAAGAGTTTAGATGCACAAGATCAGCACATAACATTTTATTAATATATAAATGCTTTTGTTATGGCTACTAACGAGGATTTTGACTATTGTTGTGGTACTATATCCTGTTTTGCTACAACTTACTAAGTACTAACTTGGTATTCAATGATAGTCATCTAACATCACATATGCAATTTCAACACACTTTAATGAATTAAAGAACATGGTAGCTCAGTGAGATGGGCCTTGTTTAGATCAGATACAATAATTCATACGGCTTTCGCAGGTCGAATATGGTTTTGCTTGCCTACTCAAGAATTTAATTGTAGAGAATAAATATATAAGTTGAGTCAGGCTTATTTTGTAAACTGATAACCCGAATCACCCGACCCGATAACACCCGACAAACCGATACCCAACCTGATAACACCCCTAAATGTGTATATTTTAAATTACTAACCTTTCCACTGTGTTGCTCAGATAGAAACTGTTTGAGGTCTTTTTCTTGTCTCGTTTGTATGAATCGAATATGTATCCCGTCCTTGTCTTAGGGCAAATTAAAAATAAGACCCAGTGAGAACTACACAGAAAGTTTAAACATCTTAGTATAAACAATGCATGTTAATTAAAACTATATTATAACAAGAAAATAGCGTACTCTTGCAAATACGGTGCAAGGAATATCTCTTTCTCTTTATGTGCTTCAACAGTAGCGAGAATATGCTTTATGGCAAAATTACTCTCTTGATCGCACACACGCCCTTGGATAATCGTGGGATTGAAAAATGCACAGGTGTTGAACTCTTCCTTACTTACCATCTCAAACAGGTGCCTAGATCAAGAATATAATAATTATTATAATTGATTAGAAAGAATTTATGTTATAGTAATAATTATTAAAACATTAACAAACTTACATGCACCACCAATGAAGTATGGTGCCATCAATCCAATCATTCGTCATCCAACCTAATAACGACTCATATTCAACAGACTCGTAAAAGGTTTTGTCATACATTCCATCAGGAGATGCAACATGGATCTGTTCGTTTCGGTCTTTGCGGTTTATGAAACGATTAGCTAAGGCTTGAATTTTTTGTGGCCTATTTGGTAACTTCGCCATAGCTCTTTTGATTGTTTTTGATGGCAATGGCTCTTCAATCTACATTAACAAACCATTTTATAATACTATCAATTAGTTGTAGGTACTATATATATTAACTTATATAGATATGAAGTTTGAGTATGATATGATTAATCCAAAACTACCATCTGCTGGTGACAATGTCCAGTCAATGGTGCTTGTGATGGCACAGGTTCATTAATCTACATAAAAAAAACCATTTACTCATATCAATTAGTTATGATTATAAATAGGAATAGTGTGGTTGCAAAACTTCAATGATTGCATATCTATAAACAAATCTGATGTAGTTTTAAGGAAAATGACTCCATGTACTTTAACCTACGTAATCCACATGTGTATATAGAGTATAATGATTGAGTGTTTACCGGTGTATGGCGAACACGCGCACAGGCAATTTGATATCTCAATGGCCCATCACTATTACTGCAACCAACCTTATCTTTAAGTCTCCAAAGCTTAGAAAAACATGTTGAGTTGCTCTTTTTACTTAGCTTGGGAGGTTGTTTTCTACACATACAAAATGGTCCCATACTCCTTAGACACACCTCGTGTCCCGAAAACATTCCATTTTCTGCCTTTAACCCTTTCCTTTTTCCACCATTGCCTTTCAAAGACGATCCTTCTACTGCCCACCTAACAGGCTTCTTTAGGAAAACAAACGCATCTTGACCATCACTATTACTGCAACCAACCTTATCTTTAAGTCTCCAAAGCTTAGGAAAGTTTACAGCTCCTTGAGCCGTCCAAGTGAACTTTTATAAGCACATACACATTCTCTAGCTCTAAGGACGCCGGAGTGAGTTACTTTTCTTTGGATTAACAACACCTTCCCACTTGTTGAAAATACGGATTCAGAAGCTACTGAAGTTGCTTGGACACTTAGTATATCCATGGCCATGCAGGATAGAATGGGAAACATTGTTTCTTTTGCCTTCCAAAAACCCAAGACATCAAAAGTTTTTTTTTTTTTTTTTTTTTTTTTTTATTTTATTATTTTTTTTTTTCTATTTCTTATTTTTTTTATTTTTTTTTTTTTTTTTTTTTTCTTTTTTTTATTTTTTTTTTTTTTTTGGATTTTTTTTTTTTTTTTTTTTTTATTTTTTTTTTTTTTGTTTTTTTTTTTTTTTTTTTATCTTTATTGTTTTTTTTTTTTTTTTTTATTTTGTAATTATTATTTTTTTTTTATTTATTTTTTTTTTTTTTTTTTTTTTTTTTTTTTTTTATTTTTTTTTTTTTATTTTTTTTTTTTTTTTTTTTTTTTTTGTTTTTTTGATTTTTTTTTTTTTTTTTTATTTTTTTTTTTTTTTTTTATTGGTTTATTTGTTTTTTTTTTTTTATATTTTTTTTTTTTTTTTTTTTTTTTGTTTTTTTTTTTTTTTTTTTTTTTTGTTTTATTTTTGTTTTTTTTATTTTTTTTTTTTTTTTTATTTTTTTTATTAACTACATTCTGTTTCTCTTTCCTTTCACAAACCTGATTTCCTCTTATATGCTAGATTTCGTTGTGCCATACCTTATTATTTTATTTTTTTTTTTTTTTTTTTTTGTTTTTTTTTTTTTTGTTTTTTTTTTATTTTTTTTTTTTTTTTTTTTTTTTTTGTTTTTTACTTTTCTATTGTAATTTTTTTCTTTTTTTTTTTTTTTTATTTTTCTCTTTCTTATATTCTCTTCTAGTCTTTTTTTTTTTTTTTATCTTTTTTATATTTTTTTTTTTTTTTCTTTTATTTTTTTTTTTTTTGTATATTCTTTATTTTCCAAACTCCGTTGTTTCACAGTTTGTGTGACAAAATCTAAATGAACATATCGCTCATATTCGGAGGACAATCAAGGATCACTCCTTGCCTTTTTGTTTTTATGTTCTTTCAACTGCCTTAGCAACGTGGTCGCTTGATTCTCGTGACTCACCCTCGATGAAGAACCCCCACCCCCACTACTTGATTCGGTTGTTGTTGGGTTACCATATTTTTATATAATAAATATTATACAAACCTTCAAAAGAGTCGTTAAACTAATTTTTTGCCTTAGTTGCATAACTATCATCAAAAAACTCCAAATCCGTACTTATCTGACTCGATAATAAACTCTACACATGTACAATTTAAACAAGAGTATAAAGTCGGTTAGTCACAACCGTAATTTGATCGAGGTTGCATTCTTTCAAAATACTTTTTAAAGTTTTTCTTTGATTGTTTAATCATAGTTGTCTAATATCCCCCCGTCAAGTTCAATTCCCTATTAATTGGTAGTCAATAGGGAGTAAGAACAATCTGTTGAATACAAACAATGGAGATGTCTGGGTAGTAAACCCCGCTAAATTTTCAGTGGCATTGTTAAACCACCATCAAGTATTGGGTTTTAAACCTTTAATAATAACCCAATTCCCTCTTAGATGAAAATGATGACAACCTTATTGTCTCTTACTAGCCAAAAGGTCATGAAAATACATCCAAGTAGATCTGTGTTTTAAAACCAGTTAGGAACAGTTGATAAGGTGGAAGTCCATCTTGTCTGGTACGTCCCAATGAGGTTATAAACAAGGTTCCCCCGCTTGTTTACAAGATTCTACCATAAGCGTGGGGTTTTTATAACCACTCGATTAAATAAATATTTAATACATTGTTTTAAAGACTCTTTGATTTTATAAATCTCCTTCACCGCAAAACCCATCTTGCACACACAAGTTTAATGAATGTGCAAACACGCCTATATTAAACACACTACATCCATTGGCTGGTTGGTTCGATTTAATCTTAGTTAAACAAATTGCTGATGTTGGTTGTTGCTAAGCATTATCCATATGTAATATGACATAATTTTAGTTTCCAAACTTAAATGACAAACACATTTCCGTCAACACAGGGAAGGTAACAATAGAATACATTTGAGTATTTATTCATGTTGTCGACATTACAAAGTTGAAGTCTTTCCAAAATCAGGGGGTTGTCGTTTGTTTATGGTGTAGGGGATTTGAACAACCACCGGTGCATCTTGATGAACTGCACAAGTGGTATTGAGGTGGAATGACTTTGCCACTTACGCTAATTGTGAAAGAATTCGATTGCTTTGGAGAGTTTTTTGTGCTTTAGGAATGTGTATTTTTGAGTTTGTGATATAAGATTGAAAACACAACCTCTTTATTTTATAAAATGACAATACACGAGCACAAAGACTGTGTATGGAACGTCAGCACTGGTAGACACAAGAAAACAGATAAGCATGTGGGGGACAAGAGATTCCAAAAAAAAAGCCATAAGATAAGCATATGAGGGGACAGAGATGCCAAGAAAAAATAACATAAATATATAAGCAGGTGGGTACAAGTCAACAAGATAAAGATAAGCATGGGGTACAAAATGAAGACCGAGAACCGGGTTAACGTTTTTGCGCACTGGAAAAAATTATGAATACATCCCTTTTTGGCCAAAAACGTCCTTATAAAACAGAAAAATGCTCTTTTTGAGGCCCCGAAACGACCCCGTTAATGCCAAAAAACTGAACACAATGCTCATTGCAAAGTGATGTAGCTTTGCCCGTTGGGCCGATCTGAGTGACCAGGGGGTCGAGAAATAATATAAATATGTGAAGCGAATTTTAGCCAAATACGGCCACCGAAATTTGTTATCCGCAAAAAAAATTTGTTGCCGTGAAATAAATTCTTGCGATTTTAAGCATTGTTGACCACAACTATATCGAAAACGCTCCTCCACGGGTCCCTCCCACATAAGAACAGCAAAATTAATAAAAAATAATAGTACCGAGACCAGGTTTAACCGGTTCGGTTTTCAGGTTTGCCGGTTCCCAAAACGATCGACCCGAAACGCGGTGCACACACATAAACCCAAAACCGGTTTCCAAACCCCTACGGTTTTGGCCAAGAAAAACCGGAAATCGGTTACTGGTTCAAAACCGGGGTAGACCGGTTTATGTTTTCGGTCTGGTTCTGTTTTCGGGCAAAATTCAGGTTTTTTTTTGTTCACCCTTGGTGTATTCCTTTTTCATTTGGGCTTCTTCTTTGATGGGCTTTGGTACTCATTCACAGAAATGGGGGCCTTGACAATGGGTTGAAGTCCATTACATTAAGTCTATGCCTGTTATTAGTTAATTGTTTTGAGCTCAAAATAGATATGGGTCGGTTCGACTCCATATAAAATGTGTGATCGGGCCGACTCAATTAAACGGTGAAGTGGCACCGTTCTGACTCGAAAAAAATTCTGTGCTCTTTAAATAGGCATGCTTCAAGAAATAATAACGACGTCGTCTTTGTATCTTAAAAAATGCCCAACGTCGTCGAAATCATTGGCCGAAAGTGTCACCATTTTTTCTTTATTTTCAATCCCTTGTACTGCAATAACAAAAAAAAACACAAACCAAACATATTGCAATAATATTAATCATATTTTATGTTTTTAGTCCGTTTATTCGTGATTTATGAGGTACAGAAAGATGTTATATAAGAACACATTCCAGTTAGGCATAAGCGCTGTGAGGGATGCGTTGGAGTGAGTTTTGTACGTTCTTGGAATGTGGAGGGAGTAGTAAGGTTGTCGTGGGCGATTAAGAAAGAAAAGGAACGATGTCCCGAAATGTAAACGAAAATGGTTTGATCGTTTACCCTATGGTGTTCATGAAACATTCTTCGATCAAAATATGATCGAATTCGGATGTGTAGAAGGGGGGTATCTCATTGTTGTACTTATGTTTTACCCCTTGTTATCTTGTGTTTTAGTTTGTTTGTTTAGTAAATACAAGACCATAAAACTATATGACTTTGTTTATGAAATGAATAAGCTATTTGAATATTTTTTAGCTATTGTTTTTATTTTATAGATTTTGTGTCTTTAAAGTCTTAGATGGACCATATTATGCACATAAAAAAAGTCTCTCAATAAAACGGAGCAAAGATTTAACTTTGGTACGTTGGATTAGAGACTTAAAAGAACAAAAATACCGGTGTGAAGACTAGGCGAATTACGACGAATAATTATGCATTCGTCACATCTGTCCCCAAAGAGTCCACGCTAAAGTTGCCTGTGGATTCCTTTGCCGAATACACGAAACCTTTCCTCACATGAATAAGATCATAATACTTAACTTTTAAAGTTTTACTTCTATCGAATCACTAGTTAGAGATGCCACGACAATTGTAGGGGTAATAAAAAAGAATATTAAGCGTGTGTGGTTTTTTAGAACGACTGATAGTATATACTGAAAAAAAACTACGAAGAAGTAAAGAGAAACTCTACGACATGTTTTTACAATAAATTGATCCGGTTCCCAAGATCCAATCCCATTGCACCACAACGGTTTTAGTGTTTTACTTTCCTATTCTTATGTAAAATCCAAGAACAAAAAAGTGCTTTGATATCCTCTCCTAATGTATCTTTCCTTGGTGGTTTAAGATCACAACAAATGCGATTCATATAACTCCATATGATCCACAAGGTTGTTTTGAACAACAAAATCTAAACATTGTTGATATTAACCGGTAACATCCTAGGACATATCAACTGAGTTACATAGTTTTGTTTTCCTGTCTGTTTTAATTGCTTATATGTTGATATGCCATGTTATGCACAACTTTGCAAATATGATTTTATGAAACTCTTTAAAAAAACATACTTATACTTATCGAGAAATTGAGGATTGAACATTGTCTAATATTACACACATAAGGCAAACTCCCTTTGACCATTATGTGTTTTTGGCAAAACGGGGGGTTTTTGGACAAATTTATAATACGACGAATAAACTATGAAATTTGATTTCTTATGTAATCTTAGTTTTTATGTGCACAATATGGGGTTGAATTGATCTTTAATCTTATCGCCGCCCCCTCTACATGTTCTCAGCATAAGAGGAGAGGAATTAATTAGAATTACCCTTTTTCTTGTGTCTTCGGACGCATGTAGGAACAAATAAAAGTTTTTGATCAATTATAATTCCACTATATTAGAAACTATAGAACTAAAGTTAACAAAAAGAGTTTTCTTAGCATATAATAGCTCAATAGTTCAATTAGAAGTATGGCTTACCCCATTATGGACAACTAAAAAGAAAGTTTAAGGCGGTTGTAACTAAGGTTACCCCAAAAGAATTCAGGGTTTTAATACGCTTCGCGCTGACCTAGTTTCTTCTCTCCGCTTCTTTGTCGGTGCCAAAAATGGAGCTACGAGAACAATTAACAAAATGATTTCCGATACCAAAAATGTTTACAAAATGATTTCTAACTTTGTGGCTACAAGTAATTTTTGCATGCTTCTCGTACACGATTTTGTCACATTTAAGTGTATACCCTATGTAAAAAATTTAAGTCTATGCGAGCCAAATAGAGAACACATGCATTTGGATTGACTTCTCGGGTCAGACCTCAGGGCCTCATCCAACTCCATGATTAAAATATTTTCATAGTCATATCTATGTCAAATAATTGCACTTTTTTTTTGGTGGACATTTTGGAAATCCGAGTTACCTTGGTCCAAACCTCAGCCACGAGGCAATAAAGATGGAGAACAAATATGGCATTTGACATTACTAGACAGAGTTTACTAATGAGCATCCAGTCTCATAAAACAAAGATTTGCATTCCATGCAATTAAAAACGCTCGTCGTTACCTCTTTGCCCCACTTTTTACAAAAACGATGGGTCAACCTCCAGAAATAAGTGGGAGGTCAGTTGATCTAGTCTTAATTATTCAATTAATTTGGGTATTTTAATTCCCTTTAAGAATTTAATTATCAATAATTACTAATATTTGAAATTTTTCTAATTGTAGAAGACAACCACTGTCAGTAACAATTCCATCTTCAGGGGTTTCTTTAAGAAAAACAAAAACAGACTGACCCACTTTATTGATTGGTATCACCAACAAGCTAAAGATTAATACTACAAATAAGGATAAGTTAAATTATCACAGCGTAGGCCGAATTCTCCTGCTCCTGTAGCCAACAGAGGGTCAGCTAGTTGCTCTTGAAATCACTATAGCTCATATTGCTTGGATTAAAGGATCAAAAGAGTTTTCTGGACTCATGCTCATGACCATGAAACCAGAGATCCAACAAAATCTGGAAAACCTTCATGCTCATGTGATGATACAAGGAGTTAAAAACTCTGTTTGCTCAGTCAAGCAGAGCAAAGAGCTTTCTTCAACTGTGCGAGAATATCACACTCTTGGCAAGCAATAAGTAAGGGCAGTCTGTTAGCTCAAACGTTTTTGAAAATGAAGGCTAATATAGACAATCTAGAGCAATTAGTGCACCCCTGTTCACGTTAACCTTAGAGTGAGTCTCATTTTGATCTCACTGAATAATTGATTTGAACAGTTTTTGAAACAGAATTACATAGCACAATATATGGGAAGACAATTAAGGAATTTGCATGCCATGGCTAAAGCTTCATGAACAAACTCTGCCAAAAAACAACTGCACCTGCACTTCAGCGATTCATGCAAGAAGTGTCAAGAAATGCAACAATAAACACAGTAGAAAACCAAGTCAACCAACGAAATGGCTGCTAGAAGATAAAACAGGGGACAAAATCAAGGGAATGGGAAAAATAAGCACGCTTATGCTCCCAAGCCCAAGATTCCCCCTCCACCCAAGAGGGAAGATCCCGCAAAGGACTCAATCTGTCATGAGTGTGGTGAGACAGGACATTGGAAGAGGAACTGTCCTCAGTACTTAGCCGAGTTGCTAAAGAAGAAAAAGAACGCAGCCTCTGGAGCTGGTGGTGGTTCAGGTATCTTCGTTATAGAACTCAATACTTTCCTTAATAGATCATGGATCTATGACACTGGTTGTGGTACTCATATTTGTAATACAACGCAGGGTCTAAGGGCAAGTAGGAAACTGAAGCCGGGGGCTCTTAGCTTGTACGTGGGCAATGGTCAACGTGAAGCTGTAGAAGCAATTGGCAACTTTGATTTATCTCTCCCTAGCGGATTAGTTATTGTTTTGAACAATTGTCATTATGCTCCTTCTATTACTAGAGGAGTAATTTCAGTTTCCCGTTTGTACGAAGATGGTTTTATTAACCGCTTCGTGAATAATACAATTCAAGTTTCTAGGAATAACATGGTTTATTTTAGTGCTATCCCAAGGGATGGTATTTTTGAAATTGATTTGTCTAATTCTTATGCAAATGAAAGTTCTATATATACTGTAAGCAACAAAAGAGCCAAGCTAGACTTGGACTCTGCTCTCTTGTGGCATTGTCGTCTTGGACACATCAGCAAGAAACGCATTGAAAAGTTGCAACACGATGGACTTCTCAATTCAACTGACCTTAGAACTTTTGAAAAATACGTTCCTTGTATGTCTGGAAAGATGGCAAGAAAACCTTACACACATTAAGTGGAAAGGGCCAAAGACTTAATTGGACTAATACATACCGATGTATGTGGTCCATTTAAGATCACTTCAAGGCAAGGAGCAAGCTACTTCGTCACTTTCACTAATGACTTTAGTCGTTATGGTTATGTTTACTTGTTAAAGCATAAACATGAAGTGTTTGAAACCTTCAAGGTATTTCAAAAAGAAGTAAAAAAATCAACTCGGCAAGACCATAAAATCGCTACGTTGTGATCGTGGGGGCGAATATATGAGTCAAGAGTTTTTGG
The DNA here is from genome assembly GCA_026074375.1 of Tanacetum coccineum. NCBI lineage: Eukaryota > Viridiplantae > Streptophyta > Magnoliopsida > Asterales > Asteraceae > Tanacetum > Tanacetum coccineum. The sequence continues at coordinate 13,246 of BQNB010087259.1, forward strand.
ATCATCTTAAGGATCATAGGATTATCGCCCATCGTACTCCTCCTTACACTCTACAACACAATGGTGTGTCAGAGAGGAGAAACAGAACCCTACTAGATATGGTTCGATCCATGATGAGTCAAACAACTCTTCCAAAGTCCTTTTGGGATTACGCATTCTGATATAAAATATTCAACAAATTTATATATCCCCTGATTCATAATTCATTTGACTTTTAAGTGTAAAACAACTTATGGGCAAAGCCCCTACGCTGCTTACTTAAAAGTTTTAGGGTTGTAAGGCACTGTTGTTAATTGATATACTCTTAACCAAGCATGACAAGGTAGAACCCAGGATCGATTTATGTGTATCTTTAAATAGGATACGCAAGGAAACAAAGATATCTTTTCTACTACTACCCACCCGAGAACAAAGTACTTGTTGCTCGGAATGCTGAATTCCTAGAGAATAGTCTTATAACTCAAGAAGCAAGTGGGAGTTTAGAAGATCTTGAAATTATTCAAGAAGAAGATACACATCCTTCTATAAGACACTTAGCTAACAGTCATAGAGAGGATGATACTAAAAATAAGATGAACCTCAAAGCGATATCATCCCCATCATAAATCTACAAGGAAAAACGACAAGACCCAAATCGAATGTGCTTGATATACATCATGATGAGGAGCATGAGTTAGGGGATCTTGGTGAACCTGCTAACTACAAATCTGCATTGTTAGACCCTGAGTCTGATAAATGGATGAATGCCATGAATGTGGAAATGCAATCCATGAAAGACAACAAAGTTTGGGACTTAGTTGATCTTCCTCCTAACGGCAAAACCGTTGGTAGCAAGTGGCTCTTCAAAAAGAAGACTGACATGGATGGAGTTGTACACACCTATAAAGCTCGTCTTGTGGCGAAGGGCTATACTCAAACCCTCGAGATTGATTATGAGGAAAACCTTCATATCCCGTTGCAGACCATTAGAGCTATTCGGATCTTAAGCCAAAGCCTTGTTTATGACTATGAGATTTGGCAAATGGATGTCAAAACTGCCTTCCTTAATGGATATCTCTCTGAAAAAGGTCTACATGAGCAAACCTAAGGTTTTGTCAATCCAAAAAATATCCAAACCAGGTATGCAAGCTATGAAGCGTATTTATTATGGGCTTAAGTCAAGCATCATGGCAAATGAAAACAAATGTTTTGATGATGAAAATAAAGAAATTTGGTTTTCACTCAAAATCGTGATGACCAATGTGTATATCCTAAAAGCTAGTGGGAGTAATGCAGATTTCCAATCATGTTATGTTTGATGACATGTTTGCTCCATGGTGAAACCAACATTCCTAATGTTACAATATGTAACCTCCCACCCTGGAAGGTGATTTTGCTATGATAAATTAGTGTGAAGCATGCATATATTCTTAGATTCAAGATCTACAAAGATAAATCATGATAGCTAATTGGTTTGTGTCAAAGTGCTTATATCAAAAAAATCTTAAAGCGATATCACATGGAGAATTCCAAACGTGGAAGTATCCCCATGCAAGAAAAGCTTAGATTGAGTAAATCCAAGAGCTTCAACACCTGCTGAGTTGAAGCGTATGCAAAATGTTCCATATGCCTCGGCTATGGGTTCTTCTTATGTATGCTGTGAGATGTACTTGCCCTGATGTTGCATTCGCTCAGAACATAACAAGCCAATTTTAACAGAATCCAGGTGATCTTTACTAGATTACTGTTAAGAACATTCTAAAGTATCTTAAGAATACTAAGGATATTTTCTAGATTACAATGTGATATAAAATGTATATCTCAGAGGTATCATGCTACACATTGATGCTCGATATCTACGGATGCCGATGACCTCAAGTCTTAGACTGATATGAGTTCATTTTAATAGAGTGCTGTTGATTGGAAAAAAAATATAGTTTTTTTTGGTTCCAATCAAGCAAAGCATTTTCGCTTCTCTACTTTCATCTGCAGAAGCTGAAGAATATTGCTTGTCTATGATGCTTTCTAAGGAAGCTGTATAGTTAGAAAAATTCATATTTTTTTTTTGGGCTTGGTATATTTCCCATAATTAAGAACCCTAAATAATGTATTGTGATAATACTGGAGCAATTTACTATAGCTAATGAATCAGAATCACTAAAGGTGCAAGACATTTTCGAGCCAAAGTTACTACCTTCCGTAACAGTTATTTGAATATGGTGACCTAAAAAGAAAAAGTTCACACAACAGATAACTAACTTACTGATCCTTTTACTAAAGCAATATGCATTATTCAAAGCATTCAAACATTCTAAGAAAATTGGAAAGCTTCCCATCTAGTAGTCACAAATGTAAAAGCTAAGTTTTATTAGTATTTGGATAATTTAGATTGTAAAGACATTTTATTTTTCTGATGAATTAAAAGGATACTTGGTTATTTGATTTCATTTATAGTAAAAAATGTTTATCCATATATGCATAATTAATCCTCGAATGATTTTATTATTCTAAATATGTCCATTGTTTGGTTTAAAAAATATAGGAGTAATTGTTACATAAGCAAAATGTGAGTTTTGGTTATATTCCTTTGAATATATGATGGTTCCACCAAACACTATATGTTATTCACGAAGGGATGCATATTGGACACCCCAACCATCAATAATTACTTTATGGCTTCGTTGCATAAGTCAAATTTCAAAATGTTAGTTAAGTCATCCCTTAAGACTTCAGAAAACAAATAAGTTCTGGTATGTTTGGATACAAACGTTGTCCCTCAAAATGAATTTATAAAGACTATTTAGAAGTGATGTGAAGCAGCATTCACAAACACTTGTATTCGACAATGAATTTGTTCCTCTACTTGATATTGCAGAAAGATACCTTGACGCCTCTCTATAATAATCAATAATATGGTTTTGCCGAACCCCAAAGGGTAATGCAATATGATTCTTGAATACATTTGGTCTATATGTATTAGTTCTATAACGAGAATCTAAATGGTTAAACAATATGGAATGAGTTACGATCCATATCCATTGGTTTAAAAAAACGTATTCTAAACAAAGGAGATGGATCATTTGCAAGAGATACAAAACCAGGCAACTTACTGAGAATGTTTTTGAAACTGATCTCAGACATTTCTAGTTTAAGAAAAGAAAGGGAGTAATGCTATACATTTCCGACGTTAGTATATGGGCATCGCTACTCCAACTCCCAAGTGGGAGTGCTGTTAGGTTATGTAGTTAGACAAGCCCATGCACAACTATAACTGTGGTGAGCCATTGTGGGCACTACACATAAACCTTAGAGACGTTATAATGCTTCACGAAACCATTTCTAAAATACACCAAAATTGAACTAAAAATCGACTAGACAAGAACCTTGTGGTGTCCTAAGGTAGCCAGCCACTTAGAAGGTTCTAGGAGGATTCCAAAAGTATCTAGGTTCAATTTTAGGATAAGAAGGAAAAGGAGGAATTATGATAAGACTAAAAGTGGATGTATTTTACTCTTATCATGAGTAGGGATTAGAGGCTATAAAACCTCCCTCTCCCTAGCTCATAATACATGACACAACAACAAGAAAACACATAAACTCTTTTCCCTCTCCCCTCCATTAAATCAGACGCATACATAAACCCTAAATAGGGTTTATCTGATTTTTGATTCTTCCTTTAGTTGCTGTTTGAATTTTGGTAGCCCTAAAAGGGTACTCCAGCTTGTGATTCGATCCCATAGCTCCTACATCAGCTTCATTATTTTGGTTTATTAAGTTCTCAAGCGTGACAACTATTAGATTCGATTAGGGTTTGTTCTTGGTGATTTTCCGTGGTACTGTAGCACCGAATTCGGTACAACTCTAGTTCTAGCATTCTGATTTTCAGTACATGAGGTTTTGGTACTTTTGGTGATCAATTTCAGCTGTTAGTTCATTTACAAAGGTTGTTGGGTTATACGTGAAGCACAACTAGCATTTCGGGAGTGCTTGTTGACGTGTTTGTGTGAGCTCTCGTAGAGGTGAAAAATTATCCACTAGTTTCAAAAGGGTTTCTAGTTCCTTGTTTCATTTGCAGTTGATCTTTAAGGATTAGTATTCTATCTTACCTTTTTGTTTATTTATTGTGTGTTAATCATATGAACCAAACTAGATCCATATCCGCTGCGTACTCGTAGTTGTTAATGGTTAACCAGTTATTTAAATCCCAACATAACCAACACCATGTAATTTTTGCCCTTTTCCTATGTAACACCCCCAAAATCACAACAACGCAGCAGAATACCACTTGAGGTACTACTTCATAGTTCATACACACAAGTTGCAAAAAACGACCTCAAAAGAGACGTTTAATAAAATGTCACATTCGATTTAAATAAATCAGAGTAAATCTAGGTCCCAATAATTTGCTTTTA
>BQNB010087260.1:3137-27966 GCA_026074375.1 Tanacetum coccineum
TCCCCGGCAGCGGCGCCATTGTGATAATTTGTTTATAACATGTATCAAACAAATAACCCTCAAATGTATATAATATATATATAATAAAATACATATACGAATACGTAAGCAAAGTATCTTACAAATTATTCTTAGGAAAGAATAATTAGTAATCAACACGGGTATCGTTCTCCTCGGTGAGAGGTGAATGGAAATTCACGATTGTGTCGGGAATCGAACCTGAATGTCATAAAAAGTTTTGGATTTTGGTTTTTAATTCTAATAACCTAAATGGAAATCAAATAAAGGCAATCAAATCTAAAGTTAAAGGAACACTAAAAATAAGGACACAATTAAATTTAAACGTCAATTAAACACTTAACGGGAAGGCAAAAATAAAGCAAAATAAACTTTAAAAACTTAAAATTCAAATTTATAAAACCTAAATGAATTTAAATAATTTTTGAAAAAGAAATTATATTTTTTTTATGAATTAAAAACAAATTTAATCTAAATAAAATATTAAAAATAGTAAACTTATTATTAAAAATCTGGAAAAATTAGAAAAATACTTTTAACTATTAAGAATCTATGAAAAATAAAAACTGGAAAGTTGGCTGAAGAGATAAGCAGAAAATAAGCTATTAAGCTCGAATAAGCAAAAACTAAAGAGACTATAACATTTAAATTATGCAAAGGTATAAACGAAAAAGTCCCCAAGCCAGTTGGTTGAGGGTGAGTGTGTTAAAGTGTTAGGAGTTAAGGTAGAGGTCCCGGGTTCGAGCCTGGGACTTCCCTATACTCCCAACATTTTTATTTTTGAAATTTTATTTTTGAAAAAGCTTTATAACATGAAAATAAGTAACTTTTGTAAAGAAACTTTTTACTAAAACTTATTAAAAAGCTAGGAAAAAACTACTTGGAGTGACAGTTTAGCTTGTAAGCTTATATGACAATTTAGCTAAACTGTTTGGATTTTAGGACAAGATAAGCAAAAGTAAAAACTAAATAAGCTAAAACAGGCTTATACCTAAACCCAATAAGCATTTATGACCACAAATGAGCAAACAAGATAAGTTGAGAAGCACTTAAAATCTTGAAAACAGGGGACACCTAAAGAGACTTTAGACAGATTTTAAGCTAACTCTAAGACTCAATAGGCTCAATAAAAAGCTAGGAAACCTAAAACAGATTAAAACTCATATAAGGAGAACATAATTAAGCAAGTATTAAGGAAATTGGGTACAGAAATAAGCTAAACAAAAAGGCTTAAAGAGATGACAGTCTAAGCTAATTTTTTTGGTTTTTTAACATTTAAGATAGATTTTAACTTATATTTAAAAACTTAATAAGCAAAACTAAATTAAGAAAACTAAAAATAGATCTAGTCCAATCTTTAATAAGCTAATTCCAATGAATATAAACAATAATCAATAAGTCTAAATACAAACGATAAGCTAATTACAAAACCTACAATAAAAGCTATATATTCTAAGCTAAAAACCGTCTATATTCTTCTTAGGACTTCTTCTTGCCATATTTGAACTTTGAGCGTCACACTTTTAAGCTTAAAATTAGGACTCAAAAGCTATACTAACAACCTGGAAAACTAAAAACAGTTTTAGCCCAATCTTTAATAAGCTAATTCCAACGAATACTAACTTCAATTAAGCTGTAAATTGACCTTAACTTTTCTGCACAATCAGACCTGAAAAATTAAATCTTTGACCATATTGACAAATATCGATGTCAATATCACAAAAATGTTAACCAAGCTAGAATGCTTTCAAAACAGATTTACCTAGTGACAATTAGAGCCAGATTAAGCATAACAACAACACCTTATTTGCATTTTAAAGGACTTAGCTTAATTAAGTCTTTTTATGAAACTAGAAAAATGACAGATCCTAGACACTAATAAAATAGACTTAAAACTTAACTAAACTAATGCTTAAACTTACTAAACTTAATCCTAAGACTTATTATGAGCATACTAATCATGTCCTAATGACCAAAAAATAGCACATAGCACTTACACAAAGCAGTCAGAGGTTAAACATATGTTTAAGCCCTGCTTTTGTGCCAAACACCCCTTAAAAATCCTAAATTCAAATTAAAAACTAAATCATATTTCAAAAAGCTTCAAAAGCTTAAAACAGATTAAAGCATATAACATCTATTAAGCACAATTAAGTACTAAACTTAGAGAAATGACAGCTACGTTAGACATAAGCTGCAACTAATAAGCATAAGATAAATTCTAAATGACAGTTTTAAACTCAAAATAATCTCAATCTAATGACTAATAATGTCGTAACAAAACATGAAAGCATTATAAAGACTAGAACAATAGCAATAAAAAGCATTAAAATATCAGAGAATACAAGTACCTAGATAAGTTGGAACATAAATCAATAAGCAAAAGAATGGTAAACGTAACATTACCACAAGTACTCCTGAGTGCCAAAACAAAAGGATAATAAGAGCTCTTAAGAGCTAGTCAACAAGCCCAACTTATTATAGATAAGCGGTGTGGTCATAAAACGCACGCCATCCAAATTGGCTTTTCTTACCAAAATAAGCTGAGGTAAACTTTTATACTGAGAATTAGAGAAAGTGAGCTCAAATTTAAGCTCCATGAAGAATTTAACTGGCGTAATACTCTAGATTATGAGAGCTTAATTAATAAAACTTCTTAAAACATGATTAAGTGAAATGCAATTAAGTAAAACATAATTTAAAAGACATAATTTATATAAACTTGAATTTCATTAAAACTTAAAGGATTGCATTAAACTTGAAAGGAAATTACGTTAAGCTTTAAAATACGCAGAAAATGAGCTAAAAATAAGACTAAACTACTCCTAATCTAATCCTACTCCTAGATGCCGATCTCTGTGTGAATTCCCTCCTATTTATAGTTGAGGAGTGAATGTTCTAGGCCTTCCAAGAGCGTCCCATTACCAGAATCCAAGCCCTTAGATCAAATCTACCATCTAGTCACCTAATCTTGGCCCTTGGATCAAGTACACGTTATTGTAGCCAATAGTAATCCATGGGATTGCCAGCGTGGATTGAATGTTGTGAGTCGTGTTAGGAAATGGGTATTTTAGAAGCACATGATGCGTGCGACAAATGGGTGGTTTTTACCTGTACGCTTTGTTACTTTATCGTGAAAAGGGAGGGAAAGAAGATGTGTACAGTAACTTTCTATTTTGGACTTGTGTTATAATGGGTGTTACCTCTGGGAAATTAGTGACTTGGGGCTTGTTTATTTGTGCCTGAACCTGGATTCCTGGATAACAGTTTTTGGACATTTGATTTATAAATGGATTTAAGTATAAGGGTTTATAAGTATAACCCTTAATGGCCTGACCCGGCCTATTAAAATGGGTACGCCTTCGGCTTTCCGGTTTTTCACGCGCTCTAGTCCACTCTGGGGGATGCTCCTTTTGTCCCATTTTTGCCATTTTTTTTATGTCTCTTTTTCCTTAATATCTGATTTCCTGCAACATACACAAAGAGCCAAAACAAGCACTATATGGAATTTTATGTCCGTTTCTGTGGTTATACATATGCCTCAGATTTATTACACAGTAAAAAGTATGAGTAGTTGAGTAATTAAGCACATACCAGCCATAGCCTATCATGGGTTTTGAGTATATCAGATAGATGTGAAGAGTGCATTCCTGAATGGTAAAATTCACATGAGAAGTAATGTACAACAGCCTCTGAGACAATATGAAAGCAGTGAATTCCCAGACCCATGTTATTGTAAAACCACCCTTTGACACAAATGCTCTGTATGTTGCTAAAACAAGCTCCCAGAACGCATGGTATGAAAACTTTTTCAACTATTTCTTATTCAGACACAAGTTAGTATGTCAAAAGGTACATTTCACAACACACTTTTACTTATAAAACTAAAAGTGCATGTCATTATAAGTACAGATATATGTACGAAGATATCATTTTTATGGTCAACTAGCTGATAAAACTTAGTAAAACAAATTGCCAAGTTAACATGACCAAAAAGTATGAAATAGAATAGATAGGATTGAAAATTCGACATCTAATTCTTTATTTAGACTTAAAACTTATTTTTTTAGGTTTTCAAATCAAACAAGATTCCAAAGGAATCTCTATTTGTTAAGAACAATATGTTAAGGATTTACTCAAAAAGTATGATCTAGCTGACTATGCCTTAGTAAAATGCCCTATGCTTTTCCCCCAACAATTTGGCGGCCCTGATAATCTCATGGGTCTCGTAAATTAGAGACTCTTATATAGCCATGATAGGGTCACAGAGTACCCTTACAGCTAGCAAGACTTGATAATCCAATTTCCACATGACCTGTGCTAGGTATCAAGCAAACCCACCAGGAATCCCACCTTGTTGCTGTAAAAAGAATTTTTAGGTATCTTAAAGGTATTGGCCTCTGGTATCCAAAAGGATCAGGCTTTAATCTAAAAGCATACTCTGACTCAGACTACGCTGGATGTAACCTGAATAAAAAGAGTACCTCAGGTGGTTTGTCATGATAACTTAGAGAAAAGACTTTTAGTATGTTTGGAGTGCAAAGAAGCAAAGCATTACAGTAGCAAATGTCATCATTGAGGCTGCAGTATGTTAGCTCCAGCCTTTGATGTTGTGGCTCAAATCGTACATAGATTACAAATTCACTTGCTAGAACCCTATGATATCGTGCTCCATGACAAGGTGCCAATTGAATTTTGTGATAATACTAGTGCCATTGCCAAATCAAAATAATCTAGTGTGCTATTCTAGGACAAAACATATTGACATCAAGGTACATCCAACACATCATCAGAGACCAACAATTTAAAAGTCGATATTGAGCTTCATTTTCGTAACCCACTATGAATTGCAACTAACTAATATTTTTACCAAACCTCATAGCATAAGTCCTCGTTTTATAGATTGTTGGCTAGTTGGGTATGCCCTTATTATTGAAAAACTGGTCTCTGATAAGAAAAAGCTTTAAGTAGATCTCTTACAAGAATATATAAGTATTTTATTAATAGGTAACGTGTTAAAACAAATGTAACCAAAAAAAGTCTAAATGACTAAACATTCTTAATATTTTATCTCATTGATATCTTCTCAAAAGTCCTAGACCAACCTTCCTCGAAAAATAGGGGATTTTATAGTGAACGAAAGGTCACGAGGACACACGTGTTGTGAACGTTTTACCACTATGCATTTAATGCGGAATTCAAAATGTTTATTTTTTAAAATGAATAGTATATTTTGAGGTATTTAACTTCACTTTTTAACTCACACACATCACTTTTTACCAAATCAAAACCCTAGAAAACTTTCAAAATAATTAAATCTTCTCATCTTCTTCACAAAAACCTGCAACAATCATGTCTTCAGAATCAACATCCTACTCCATGATGCTTACTTACACATACCACCATCCTTGCCAATGTCATAAATTCAATATCACGAGAGCATCATCATTTCCTATAAATCCAGAGTTTAGACAAACATCAAAAATGATTCTAAGCAAAGATGTAAGCTAGTATCAATAAAATAAAAATATATTGTGTTAAGATACAATCAAATCCAACCATTCCCCCAAACACAATTGTATACGATTGCTCAATTACTAATAACACCATGAACCCCTTATTAAATACTGATGCTCACGTCTTTTCCTTTCCAAATTGTAAGCAACTTTGTACTAATGGGCCCCACCAAGGCGAACCCTCCAGCAATGTATCGAACGCAATGTCCTCAAGGACTTTTGGTACACCGCAAAAGTGGATTATACAACCAAAGACATCTTGTTTTCATTATCCCTTTTTGAAAACCAGCTATCATTTACACCCTTTTAGCAACTTCTCACTGGTAGTGGTCACCTCACCGATAGTAAAGCACTTTTAATAGCTCTTCCTTCCCCAAGGAACCTTCTTAGGGCTAGGAGATGTAGCCACATTAGGGAGTAGGCCTGAGGGATGGACAAAGACAAACCATCTCTCACCTCCACTGAACATGTAAATTCTTCACTATTGAAACTCAAATATTTCTCACCAATTTGGAAGCTCTTCATGCAATACATTGTTAAGTGTCTGAGGGGAATGCAGGGGTCTCATGACCAAATGAATTTGAGTCAACAAACACATTAGCGCTTTACTGTTTGATTCTATTTTCTGATCTGGAAAACTAATACACAGGCGACATCATTTTAAGATTTTGATTAACAACTTCAGACATGGGAAAAAGAATAGGGAGAGACAAATCGTTTTCTTTACCACAATATATATATCTTTGGTTTTAGAACAACTTTTAGGTGAAAACTACCATGACAAATCTCTTACTGTTTTAAAACCACAACATATCTCAGCTGCTTCTTTTCAGACTCCATCGGCATCTGAAGTCAGTTTGACTTCTCATATGCTTAAAAGTAGACAGTAAACTCTTCAAAAGAGCTGACGAGTCTTTGATCCTTCACTCTAAGGAGCGAATGCTGAAGACTCCACTCTGATAAGTCCTAGTCGGGGACCAATGTGCATACCTCTCTCTCAAGCACCAAAAGCAACCGACTGCTAAAGAATCTAAAGAAGAAGACAAAATCTTCAATCTTCAACTCAACAAAAAACAGCGGCTTTCCATTAATAGCGGCACGAAATGCGAATCCTATCTCCTCCACAAACACCCAATCTCAATAGAAACTAAAACGCTTGTGGTCACCGAGCGTTGTTCCCATATCCTGAACTCTAGAAGGCCTTCTCGTAAATGCAGAGCGTGCAGGACAACCGAGCTTAAAGCCGAAGATACCACGAGAGATAAACAGATTTCTCAAAAATCAATTACTGGGGACCCAAACGAAAACTATTCAACAGAGCAAGACAAGCTGTTTAATCGAGTCACAAACTACACTCTCGGATAAAGATTCTCTGTATCATCAAAATCTCAGTTGATAAACAGTTTGGGTATGGTTATTTAAAGGAGATTATTGTAAGATGTGCCAATCAGAAGGAGTACGCATTTAAAGAAGCAGACTTTCCAAGACTTCATTTGGATGATATCGAAGATATGTACCTCCCGTATGCTTAAAACAAGCTCTACCACCTCAAAGGAGATTATAACACCTCGTGTTTTAGGGTCATTTACGACGTCAATAAATTCACTATATATTTTTAGTATTGTACGCGTTTTCTTTTAAATCGTAAACGTTAAGTTAAATCGCGTAAGATAAAAATGATCGTTCAATGTAAACGGGCATCAAACAATTAAATGTTTACATCAAGCAAGTGTTAAGTAATTATTTTGAGTATAATTATTAACTTTGTTCATTTTATTTTTATTGGTTGCGTAAAGTGTTTACGTTTCGCGATAAAATACGTTTAGGCATACCCGGAACCACCAAAACTTTTCTACGCTTCAACAAATACCCACAATTGTACCTAATACTCAAAAATTACAAAAATATATCATGCATATACATATATGGCCGGATATAGGTGGATTTATACAAAGAAATATCACAAAAATCACCAACTTGCATTGTACTATACCAACCTAATTAAACCATAAGTCTTTTACAAGAAAAGCCCATACCTTGACCATAAGACTTCCTTGAAACCCTCTTTGTGTCCCAAGACTTACTATAGCACCTTTTTGACTAGTCTTTACATACATAAGGCTAGTGCAAGACTTAGAAACACATACACTTCCTACTTTACAAGAAAATCAACACTTATTCTCTCCTTTTCCTCCTCCAACCCACGGCCAAACACCAAACTCATATAAAAATCCATATCAAACTCATTTACAACACTTACACACCTTCCTACATCATATCTAAGATGTCTTAAGTTGTTTACAAGGCTTGGTTAAGCATTTACAAGTATTAAAGCAAGAAAAGCAAGATTAGGGTTTCTATTTGGATTAGCGTTTTCAAGTCTTGCAAGTTAGGGTTTGGTTGCTAAATAAGGGTTTAGCTCTTGTTGTTCATCACCACACATCATATTAAGGTCATCTAAAACTCTTTATGTCTTTACATTTATGATTTTATGAGTATATATGTTCTATGTAGCAAAAATCACCATTAGGATGCTTTTAAACATGTAAAACATATTTTTACTTGTAATTATGATTTTGTACACTTTTACATATGTTATGTTGTTAATAATATCATGTTATAATGGGATTATAAGTGTTGTACCATTATGGTTTATGTATAAAAAGTGTATATATAAACTAGTTGTTATAAAAAGTTACTTATACATATCATGAGCAAATGAGTATGTGAACTTGTGATCTTGTTATCTTGGACAAAATATGGGATAATCATGGACTAGGGACCCTAGGTGTGTGAGACATGTGAAGTTGAGAGTTGTAATGGACTTGTAACAAGATGATTAAACTAAAAGATACAAAAACTAGGTTTAAACATGTTTTTATGAAAAACATCCAAACTTTTTGTTCAAATTCGACACATGACCTGTTCATTTTATATTTTTATAAAATATTACGTCTTATGACGATTCCAAAAAAGTAAGAAACTCGAAAAACGGATTAATAACGAAAAAGATACGTAGTTTACGAGTTATACGTTAATTAAACGCGTTATAAAAGAGATTTTATAAAAACAAGTTATAAAATACTTCTAATATATATAGTTTATTATTTTTCACAAATAGCACTTAATTTTAGTATTCCAAAACAATTTAGATCATAATTTTTGGATCAATAACGAAGGAGTTATGAATTACGCGAGATTATATACTTAAATGTATAAAAATACTTTTATAAAACTATTTTTATAAAAGTTACTGTTCACATCAGTAAATAACATTTTGAAAACACCATTAATATGATAGAACTTTCAATTACAAAGACGTGCTCAAAAGTATCGCTAAAAACGGAGCTATAACGAATAAAATACGACATTTACGGGTTTTACGACAACTAAAACTATAAAAATAACTTTATAACTGGTTTGAACAGTAAAAAGTACTGTTCACCAGTGGACATGAAATACAAAAATGTCATAATTTGATACGTCGTCTTAATACGAAAGCGGGGACGTAAGAAACGGGCTTAAAACGAAGAAATTGCGTCGTTTTTACTATCGAACTATTTATAAACGTTTTAACTTTATTAACACGATTTCACTAAAACGATTAGATGGTGATGTAGCTATGTAGAATTGTATATGGTAGTAGTTATTCAAAGTGCTTAGTGCTTATAAGACCTATATTGGATTAGGTTGCATTCGATCATTACCGTGACACATTTTCTGTGATATATTTGATTATCGTTCACTAAAGGTGAGTTCATAGCCCCACGCTTTACATGATTTATTCTATAAGTTTTTGGGGTGAGAAACGTGCATTGTTTTACAATTGGACACAAGTGGATAAGTTTTACATTATGATTACGTGTTGCCTAAGTAGCAATAACCCAAGCTGAGCCCATTATCATGAATTGTCAATTACTGGTTTGTGAGCGCGAATATTATGAATAGATCTATTGGGATTGACATCCCCGTTTGAGTGATTAGCTATCCCTGGGCAAACAAACCTATACCACGTCGAACATAGGATGTTGTGGGTTAGAAAATCAACACGGGCAATGTAGGCCATTTATATGGTATTCATTTATGTCGAGCTTCAGTGTCATGAGCTTAGGGCAACATAATTACCTTTATATGATGTCTGTATATGTTGCATTATCATACACTTGGGAAATCTTGTGGTCTTACAATATACGATTTATCAAACCTATGAATTCACCAACATTATTGTTGACGTTTTAAAGCAATGTTTTTCAGGAGGACAATAAGCACGAGGTGCAAGAGATACATTGGTGGTTTTGATTTGGATATCATGCATTAAAGATTTTACCGCATTACATTTTGTATATCTGTTATGGGCTAGAAATCTTTGTATTTTGAACAAGTTAAAAAATGAAGCTTCGGGCTTATGTAACAAATACTTTGTTAAATCCAATGTATCGGTTTGAAATGACTTTTTTGGTCGTTCTATATATATCTTGTGTTATTGATCTATGAAGTAACACGCCCCGGACCCTTATTCCGCTGTGACCCAATTTGGGGGTGTTACATATTGGTATCAAGAGCCAAGGTTATAGAGAACCAGGTCAAATGTTTTTGCTGGACTATAACCGTTTTCAAACATTGCATTCATATAAAGGGATTTTCACGGGACATATATACATACACTAGTTGCGGCATTAGTTGATTAGACTAGATGCATTCATGATTGATATACATGTTATGATATAAATGTATATTACTATAAGAGTCTTATATTAAATACTAATATAAGCTATTTTGGATTTTCAGATACAGTCATGTCGGATTCTGAGGATTCCACAGTTACATACACTGCTGTTTCCAGCCCATTTGGAGGGTTATCAGATATTGGATCCCCAGGAGTTATTGGTCTTGAGCACGAGGGACTGCCTTGGATGCTAGATGACCCATATGTGTAGGTCGCTTTACAGGCCCCCCATCACCAGACTACTTACCTGGCCCCGAGGAGCCACAATCACCACCTCCACCAGACTTTGTTCCAGAGCCTGTTTATCCGGAGTTTATGCCACAGGAGGATGAGGTGTTTCCGGCTGAGGAGCAGCCACTGCCTGCTGCTGCCTCACCCACTGCTCAGTCACCAGATTATGTTCCAGAGTCCAATCCTGAGGTGAATCTGGAGGAGGATGACGACGAGGTCCCTGAGGAGGATCCTGCCGATTATCCTGCTGACGGAGGAGATGATGGCGATGATGAGGATGAGCCATCTGATGATGATGAGGATGAGGAGGTTGATATTGAGGCTGATGACGAGGAGGAGGAGGAGCACCCAGCTCCTGCCGACTCTATAGTTGTTGCTTTACCAGCTATTGATCAGGCCCCATCTGCTGAGGAGACCGAGCCGTTTGAGACTGACGAGTCTGCGGCCACACCACCACCACACCCTGCATACCGCGTTACAGCTAGGATTTCTATTCCAGCTCCAGTACCTACACCAGTTTGGTCTGATGCAGAGGTTGCCAGACTTCTCGCTATATCTACTCCACCATCATCACCACTTTCCCCATGGTCATCACCACTGCCTCAGATTCCTTTTCCACCACTACCCTCGATACCATCTCCATCACTACCACTATCACTACCCTTACGTGTATCAGCTCTACCACCTGCTAGTCCTATATGTTTGTTGGGCTATTGAGCTGCGATGATCCGGCTGAGAGCTAAGGCCGCATCTACTTCCCATTCACTACCATTACCACTAATCTCACCCATACCAGCCCCTACATCATCACCACCATTGCTACTACCCTCTAACCGTAGGGAGGACAAACTCGAGGTTACCTTACCGCCTCGAAAGAGGTTAGGTATCGCTCTTGGTCCTAGATACGAGGTCGAAGAGAGCTCGTCTGCTGCTGCTGCTAGACCGACGAGAGGTCTTAGGGCAGACTATAGTTTTGTTGCCACTATGGATAGGGAGATCATGCGTGATCTAGAGAGAGATGTTGGATATGGAATCACCGACTCTTGGGACGAGATAGTTGAGGCCATGTAGGGGACACCAGTAGTTACCGATATGGCAGAGTTTAGCCAGAGGATGACAGAGTTTAAGACTAGGGTTAGGCAGGACACAGACGAGATATATACGAGGTTAGATGATGAGCAGTCTGAGCGATAGCTGATGGCTGGTCAGCTCAACATGCTTTATAGAGATTGGCGTGCACATGCTCGTACTGCTAGGCTCATGGAGACTGAGGCCAGGATGTCTCGAGAGGCTTGGGGACGATCTATAGATGCGAGTGACCTTGCGCGTGCAGAGGTTATTTCATTACGTACTCAGGTGGTAGCACAACAGGCAGTGATTACAGAGCTACAGGCAGCAGACCGCAGGAGGCAGGCGGTGATTATAGAGATGCTGGCTACGAGCTGATGCTTGCAGCGGACCATAAGATGAGCAGGAACAGCTCCTAAGTACTAAAGCTATGAAAGAGACCTACAGACTTAGAATGGTAAGTTACAGAGACAGCAGGATCCCACTATGGGTCCTAGCAAACACTAGACTACCGAGGAGTGCTGGTAGATTTCTTCCTAGATAATGTTATGCGACTAGTTATTTTGTACAACCTACTAAGTATACGGGAACATCCTGGCTAGTAATGCTTTAGGTTGTATATATTCATTTATTCTTAAACCAAATCGTTGTGATCGTTTTGTATTTGAACCTAATCATGTAATAAAGTCGACTTTCCACATTTATATATGGAATGTGGTATTATGTCATATCTATAATCGAATTTGTTAGAAATAATGTCGATTGTGATTTTATAACATTATTGATATACAATTTAGTTATATTTCACTGTTGATGTGATCTCACTTTAATTTAGCATGCATATTCATGACATGGTTATGATTTTTATAAATCTAACAGAGTATTAAATTATTGTGATTAAAGAAAATGGCACCAAAAACGAACCACGAGTTAAACACAAAAGCCCAGAAACAACCAAGCACTACATCTGTCACTAATGCCCACTTTCAGGTTATTGATTGAACAAGTACGAATGGCGAATGACCAAAGCCAAAATTCGAGAACATGTGATCAGAAGAACAGACCGAGCCTGCTGCATTGAATGCACTACACTGACTTTCTAAAATGTCAACCATTAAACTTCAAAGGCACGGAAGGATTGCGGTCTAATCTCAATGGTTTGGCAAAGGATGGAGTCTGTTTTCCACATAAGCATTGTGTACTGTTAGAGAACAGTCAAGTTTGCTACTTGCACTCTCCTTTCAGTTGCTTTTGAACATGGTTGAACACTCATGACAAGACATTGGTCATGATGGGTTTACGAGATGCCTTGGGAAAACACTTATAAAATGATGACTAGACAAATAACTGTCCTCGAAATGAATCAAGAAACTGGAAATAGAGATTTGTGATCTGAAGGTGAGGGTACCGACTTGACAAGTTATACCCAACGCTTTTAGGAATTGGCTTTGTTGTGCGGGAGGATGTTTTCTGAAGAATCTGATAAAATTGAAAAATATGTCGGTGGCCTTCCCGACATGATTTGATATGGGAAGTTGTATGGCGCGTCTACACCAAAAGACAAGTGCCAATGCAGTGAAATTGAATCGACTAATGGATAAGAAAATCCACACATTGGCTGAACGCCTAACATAAAGTAAAAGGAAGTTTGGGGACACCTCAATGAACACTCAGAACCAACAACAACAGAACAAGCGGCAGAACACTGGTCGGGCCTACACTCCAAGGACTGGTGAGAAGAAGCCATACGAGGATCTAAACCCCTATGCACTAAATGCAATTATCGCCATGACGGTCCATGTGCTCCAAAATGCCACAAATGCAACAAAGTTGGCCATTTTATCCGTGACTGTAGAGTACGGTAAATGCCAATAATGCAAACAATCAGAGGCACCAGGTCGGTCAGAGACCTAACTTGTTTTAGAGTGTGGAGCCCCAAGCGTTCAAGAGGAGCGTCCAAACTAAAGAACAACAACAATCGTAGTAACCAAGGGTAAATGGCAAAGCTCCCACGAATGTGTTATGTTGTAGCCATGCAGGATGACCCAACTCAAACGTCCCCCCACCCCCCCCACCCGTGACGGTACGTTCCTTTAAACACCGCTATGCTTCCTGTCCTATTAGATACTGGCGCCGAAAAAAGCTTTTTTGTCTACTGCACTTAGCTCCCAAATTGATATCACTGGGCCAACTACCTTATATCACAATTATGGACGTGAACTAGCCGATGGGAAGAACATAATTAGTTGAACACTATCCTTAGGGGGTTGTACATTAAATTTCCTGAACCACCCATCAAACATAGACTTAATACCACGTACTAACTTTGGTTATTTTTACGTTATAATTGTATGGATTTTGGTTGCGAAGTAACCAAGTGATCAATTTTTTTTGTGTAGAGAAGCTTGTTCGCAAACCCCTGGGAAATGAAACTCTAATCGTTCGCGGGAGACAGGAGTAACGGAAACAGACCTCATTTGAAAAACAATCCCGTCACCAAAACTCAAAAAATATTTGCTAAAAGGATGTCAAGTCTTTTTGGCACATGTTACCACGAAGAAGGCGGAAGACAAGTCGAAGGAGAAGCGACTTGAGGATGTACCCATTGTTAGACATTTTCCCAAAGTATTTCCTGAAGACTTGCCGGGTCTTCCTCCGACTCAACAAGTAAAATTTCAAATAGATTTGATACCTGGTGCTGCACCCGTAGCTCGGGCTCCTTATCGATTGGCAACTTCTGAAATGAAAGAGTTGTCGGGGCAATTAAAAGAACTATCTGACAAAGGCTTTATAAGACCCAGTTCCTCACCCTGGGGAGCTTCGGTCTTGTTTGTCAAGAAGAAGGATGGATCGTTTTGAATGTGCATTGATTACCAGAAATTGAATAAACTAACGGTGAAAAACCGTTATCCGCTCCCAAGAATTGATGATTTATTTGATCAGCTTCAAGGGTCGAGTGTGTAACATTTCTCATTTTCATGTCATTGTACGACTCCAGTAATGATCACTATCTATTTTAGTCTGATACGCGTTTACTTTTAATATTTACTGTTAGGATAAATCGCGTAGACTAAAAATAATCAATGAATGTAAACGGTCATCAAACAAATTAAGGTTTGCATCAACCGAGTAAGAAATAATTATTAAGAAGATAATTACGTACGTTGCGTATTTTATTTTTATTGGTCACGTAAAAGGGTTACGTTTCGCGATAAAATACATTTGGACGCACCCCGGAAATACTTAGACTTACCTAGACTTAAACCAATACTCACTTTTAACCCGTAAACACCAAATTTGTATAATTATTTTGTGTACAAGTCAAAAAGGCCGAATAAAAATTTGTTTATCACCATAAACAAATCGTCCCATGTGGATTTCTAGCTAACAAAAATCAAACTAAGGATCCTTAAAGTACTAGTACTAATCCTAGGTAATTAATATGTGTCCTAATGGTCTCCTAAAGGACTAATACACAATGGACAATGACTTGCTTGATTTCCTTGCCTTGGCTAACCGCGGCATATGCATGTATATGCACAAATCTTTGAGATTTTCCTAATCTAACAAAATCTTGTACATCATGCAAGTCATTAAGAGTGGTACTTGTGTGGTTTAGCCTAAAACCATGAGTGAGTAACTAGAAACACCAAAAACCAC
This sequence comes from Tanacetum coccineum, assembly GCA_026074375.1. Classification (NCBI taxonomy): domain Eukaryota; kingdom Viridiplantae; phylum Streptophyta; class Magnoliopsida; order Asterales; family Asteraceae; genus Tanacetum; species Tanacetum coccineum. The sequence continues at coordinate 18,357 of BQNB010087260.1, forward strand.
TTCCTAGGGCACGGTTTGGTTTTGTTTAGGACTAAAAGATGTAACTAAGCTTATTGCCTATAAATACACACTCACAACTACACTTAATACATTTCTAAACTCTCAAAACTCTCTCACTAAGATAAACTTCTTCTTTTCTCCTTATCTTATTCGGCTTACATCAAACCGAATCCATACACGACCCACATTTCATTCTAAAGACACAAAGTGCACTTAAGTTAGCATACAAGGCTGTCAAGAAGTGTACGCGAGCTAAGGGTCGGGTATACCAAGCTTTGAAGCTTAGGATTATACACGTTTGGGTGTATGCGAGTCGGGTTTACGTCTAAACTTACCATCAAGGAGACTAGGACTCTTGTAAGTCACTACACCACTCGTATTATTTTTGTCACTTTGTTTACTAGTTATAATGTCGCGTTAACATGTAAAGGTTACGCCGAGCGAGAACTTAGACAAAGTAACTACAAGCTTACATGTTTCACGCATAAATTATGGGTACAAGCAACCTTGTGTATGAGGGAACCTATACGTGAACACTAAGACGTACCAACGAATTTCACGAAAGTTATGCGTAAACTTTTATTGTAAACGAGACGTAGTGGTGTGGAAACATATATACGACATTAATGAACGTTTGCATGTTATGGATCGTGATTAGGAAATGCTAGACACCTTGTTTTGGTACTAGGCGATTTAACGAAACCATATGAGACACTAATAAACCATTCGGACCCTTACTAGACTTCGCGACCCATCTTCGTGAGCCCACAAAACCCATAAGCCACAAATAAGCTAGGACGGCTTATTTATGGGCTTAAGCGGCTTATAAAATTTATTATGAGCCTAAGATAAGCTAGTGGACCCTAAGAAATCAAGCCTGAACCACTAGAACCCTTACTGGGCTTCTATCGAACCCAATAGGCCCAACAGTAGGCTTATTAGCTTATCGATTAAGCTAAATAAGCAAACTGACCTTCTAAGTGCTTAACAGACTAAAACAAAGTTATTGGACCTCAATGGGCCAAACCAAATGGATTTAAAACCTCTCGAGCCATTAATGGGCCCGAAAGCCCATTAACAAGTGCTTATTGGCTTATTCCAATAAGCTGAAAACAAGACAGATTAAACTGAGTTTAAAATCATTTTGGTACCTTTAAACGAAACCGGACCTTAACAGGTGCCCCAATAAGCCCGGTTAAGCAATAATAAGCTCGATGACTTATTAATACAGTCAAACCGAAATGTCAGTATCTTAAATATAGCTACAAAGGCCTTAGTACTTTTTAAAACTAAAACGGACCTTTAGAACACTTAATTTACCTTTGATGGGCCCGATAAAGGCCCCATTAAGCCATTAATAGAGCTCGTTAAGCTTCATATTTATTGCTATGCCGGCTTATATGGTTTATTTTGACATAATTAAACATAATGCCACTTGGTGGGATTTAATTGGAGTACAAATGCAATTTTTACAAAGCCAAGAATAACTAATATACTACCAGGAGGAATGACTATAACTACCAGGAGTAACTAATATACTACCAGTAGGAATGACTATAACTACTAGGAGTAACTAATATACTACCAGTAGGAATGACTATAACTACCAGGAGTAACTAATATACTACCAGTCAGGAATGACTATAACTACCAGGAGTAACTAATATACACCCGTAGGAATGAGCTATAACTACCAGGATTAACTAAGATACTACCAGTAGAATGACTAATAACTACCATGGTAACTAATATACTACAGTAACAATGCCTATAACTACCAGGAGTAACGATGAAATACATTATTTCGAATCACGTATGCACCACACACATAGTGATACAATATATCTAAAACTATCAATTTATTATAGTTTATACATTGCGAGTCTTTAGCCAACATTTGTCAAACTACGACTCGCCCGTATTTACTATGTATTTGACGAGTGGTGATTCATAACTTAGATATCTATTATCAATTTCCAGAGGACTATTTACTGAGGTGAGTTCATAGCCCCATGTTTTAATGTTATTTAAATGATTTACATCCTTGGGGTGAAAATTTTATTCCGCACTCAGCGAAAACGTCCCGCAACGTGTACCGGCACGACCGAAGTCAAAACTGTAACACCCTCAAATCTAAGCACGCAGCGGAATGTTTGAATATCCGAGGGCGTTACATTTTTTTGGATCAATAGCACAAGATATGAGAACGACCACTAAACGTGTCATTTGAAAAAGATACATTGGATTAACAAATTACTTGTTTGTTACATACGCCCATGGCTTAAAAATGTTGAAGGTTGAGAGGTATGTGTATGGCCTTGCTCCGCAAATTTGAGGAATGGTGGTAGCCACAGAGCCAACAACTATTCAAAAGGTTATGCAGTTAGCTAGTGCGCTGACCGACGAAGCCATTAGAACTAGAACAATAAAAAAGAACCCTGAGAAGAAGGGAAATAGTGGAGAGTTGGGTAGGGATAGGAATGCTAGGATGATAACAAGAGGGGAGTACTGGAAATTCTTTAGCTACAACTGTTATATCATGTTTCAGGAGAGTAGTACAATGGTGCAGCACCGAACTATACAAAATGTAACCTACACTACCTACCTGAGACACCTTGCCGGGTTTTCTTTATTTGAAATTGCCCTAGGCAAGGATTGTAGAGCACCTAGGATGGTGAACTCGATGAATGCTAGAAACCCATCTGCTACTCCTAGAGTATGCTATAAGTGTGGGAGTAACCAGATCCATCAGATCAGCAGGCCTCATATTGACATAGAGCTTAAAGGCCAACAGGAAACCGTGCCAAACCAGCTATAGCCATTGAAAGGGTATAGGTTCGTGGCGGAACGTTGGAAATCATGCCAACGGGGCAGAGCAATTATGTTTGGAAGCCGAGTGAGTAAGCCTTGTCAGGACCCGAACATCATGATAGGTATGTTCACTTTAAACAATCACTATGCTACGACCTTGTTTGACTCTAGTGCCAATTATTGTTTTGTTTCTACTACCTTCTTACCTTTGTTAGGCATAGAGCCTAGTGATTTAGGGTTCAGTTATGAGATTGAGATAGCTAGCGGGCAGCTAGTAGAGATTGACAAAGTGATGCGAGACTGTAAGTTAGAAATAGAAGGTCATATCTTCGATATTGATTTGATACCATTTGGGAAAGGAAGTTTTTGATGTGATCATAGGAATGGACTGGTTGTCCAAACATAAAGCTCGCTATTAATTTGTCTTGTAAAATAGTTAGATCCCACTGTAAAATGGAGAAATACTTAGGTCTAGGAGAAAAGACCAGATAAGAGGATGACAGATATCTCATGTCGTCTGACAAAGGACAGAGAGGCAAAAAACTAGAAGAAATTGTTGTGGTTAGAGACTTTTCTGAGGTATTTCCAGATGATCTATCAGGATTACCTCCTACTCGAGAAATAGAATTTAGAATTGAGTTAATCCCTGGAGCAATGCCGGTTGCAAAGTTATTCCCTCCCACTCTCCCTTATCGATTGGCCACCTTCTGAAATGGGAGGAAGTTTCTAGAAAACACATGGAACTCCAGGATAAGGTTCTTCATTCGACCAAGTTCACGCCTTAGGGACACCAGTCGTTATTTTTTTAAGAAGGATAAGATGGTTCTTTCAGGCTGTGCATTAATTATATAAACTAAACAAGTTACCATTAAGAATCGATAAACCGCGATCCTAGGATAGATGACCTATTTGAATCAACTGCAGGGTTTATAGTATTCTCTAAGTTCTAGATATTAGGTCTGATATACCCAACAGCGAGAGTGACAGAGGATCGAGACATTCCAAAGACCGCATTTAGGACTCGTTATGGACATTTCAAGTTCACAGTGATGCCCTTTGGTCTGACAAATTCACTAGCGGTATTCATGGACTTGATGAACCGAGTGTGTAGGCCTTATCTAGACAAGTTTGTGATAGTGTTCATAGATGATATTTTGATCAATTCTAAGACCTAGGAGGAGCATTAGATGCACTTAGGGTTAGTTTTAGAATTATTGAAGAAGGAGAAGTTGTATGCTAAGTTTTCTAAGTGTGAGTTCTGGTTGCGAGAAGTACAGATTCTTGGACATGTGATAAATGGTGATGGCATTCACGTAGATTCTATTAAGATTGAAGCCGTTAGGAATTGGGAAGCCCCTAGAACACCGAATGAAGTTCGATTATTCTTAGGCTTGGCTGGATACTATCGTAGGTTTATTGAGAACTTTTCTAAGATAGCTAAGTCACTTACTGTCTTAACTTAGAAAAGTAAGACTTTTGATTGAGGTGAGGAACAAGAGAATACATTTCAAAGATTAAAGGATAAGTTGTGTAACGCACCTATTCTAGCTCTCCCCGATGGACCAGATTTCGTAGTATATTACGATGCATCAGGCATAGGGTTAGGTTGCGTGCTGATGCAAAGAGGTAAAGTAATAGCTTATGCATCTAGACAATGGAGAATCCATGATAAGAATTACACCACCCATGATTTAGAACTGGGTGCGGTTGTATTTGCCCTTAAGATCTAGAGACATTACCTGTATGGAACCAAGAGTGTGATCTACACCGACCATAAGAGTCTTCAGCACATTTTTAACCAAAAGGAACTGAATATGCGTCAACGTCGCTGGATAGAGCTTTTCAACGACTATGACTGTGAAATTTGCTACCACCCTGGTAAGGCGAATATAGTAGCAGACACACTGAGTAGGAAAGAGAGAGAGAGTGAAACCTAAGAGAGTTAGAGCTATGAACATGACCCTTCAGTTGAGTATCAAGGATAAGATACTAGCGGCTCAGAGAGAGGCATCTAATGAGATAGCAGGAATGCAATGAGAACTTGATGAGATGATGGAATGCAGGAATGATGGAACATTATACTACTTAGATTAGATATAGATACCTTTGAAAGGTGATGTGAGAACCTTGATAATGGATGAAGCTCATAAGTCAAAGTACTTTGTACATCCAAGAGCCGACAAAATGTACTATGACCTTAGGGATAGGTATTGGTGGCTAGGAATGAAGAAAGATATAGCCGTGTATGTAAGCAAATGTTTGACCTGTCTGAAGGTTAAGGCTGAGCACCAGAGACCATCTGACCTGCTGCAACAACCTGAAATAACAGAAAGGAAATGGGAGAAACTAGCCATGGACTTTGTAACGAAACTACCTAGGACTAGTCATGGGCATGATTCAATCTAGGTCGTTATAGACCGATTGACTAAGTCAGCTCACTTTTTACCTATGCGTGAAGATTTTAAATGGATAGATTGGCTAGACTGTATTTAGATGAGATCGTGGCAAGGCATGGGGTGCTAGTCTCGATTATATCTGATCGAGATGGTCGTTTTACCTCAAGGTTCTAGAAATCAATGCAAGAATATCTAGGAACTCGGTTAGACATGAGTAGAGCTTACCACCCTCAGACCGATGGTTAGAGTGAGCGTACTATCCAGACCCTGGAAGACATGCTGAGAGTATACGTCCTTGATTTGAAGGAAGTTGGGATGTTCATCTTCCACTGGTAGAGTTTTCGTATAACAATAGTTATCACTCTAGCATTAGATGTGCACCATTTAAAGCTTTGTATGGTAGGAAGTGTCGTTCACCAATCTTGTGGGCTGAGGTAGGAGAAGGTCAATTAATAGGACGTGAGATAGTGCATGAAACCACTGAGAAAATCTCTCAAATCAAAGAAAGTGTTGGGAAATACAAGTCAAAAGGTCAAAGTTCTGCCAAAAGTCAAAGTACTGCTGAATGAAAGATCAAAGTACTGCTAAGTAGAAAGTCAAGGTACTGCCAGTCAAAGATCGAAGTACTGCCGTGGATATAGGAACTATAAAGTTTAAACGGTTGTTTTAGCATTTATCTTGTAACAGTTATTAGTGATAAGTATCGATTAGAGTTTATGATATACAAGGACTGTACATCTACTAGAGGTTATCCTTATGTTTATAAAAGGATCTCTAGGAAGATATTAGAATATAGAACAAACATAGAAAAACACGAAGTTAAGAATTATTAGTATTGTATTAGGGATCTGCAATTTAGGCAGATTCAAAAGGTTTATAAAAGAAATCGTTTGAGAAACTACTGTGTGTTCTCGTCATAAGTACTGCAACCTAGATTCCGCCATAGTTGAACAGGTATATCAGTGTTCATTAAGGAATATCGATCCTACAAGTGGTATCAGAGCTTGTGAAGAGACTCTGACCTTGAAGAATTTTTAATCAATCGAAATCTTTTCTAAAACTCATAAAGATAGTCTGTAACAGAACCTATCCCTCCCACCTCGTCCGTCATCGCACTCAGAATTCCTATAATCAAGAAAGGTGATATGACCTTGGTCCATGAAGATGCGACAGTTTTATCGCCTATCACTGATTCAATACTATGGGAATAATCACAAAATGGAAATCAGACCTCAACTGATCCTGCTTCTCCCTCAGTATCTTCCAAAGACTTCACTTGCTGCAAACGCAAGAAGAAACAATGAGAAAGCCCTTAATATACTGCTTTCTGCCATACCTGATAGACATCTTCTCAGTTTTCATGATGCTGTAGATGCAAGATCTTTATGGAAAGCCATAAAAGCAAGATTTGGAGGAAACGAAGCATCAAAGAAGATGCAAAAGAATCTGTTGAAACAACAATTTGAGACATTCACTATTGGATCTAGGGAAGAACTAGATTCAGCATACGAAAGGTTTCAGCATATCCTTAGCATGCTTGAATTACACGATGCTACAGTGTCCATTGAAGATGCAAACTTGAAGTTTCTAAGAAGCCTACCATCTGTGTGGCATGTAGTGGCTACCATGATTCGGGGACAACCTGGATTAGACGAGTTAGACTTTGATGATCTCTACAACAACTTAAAGGTGTATGAACATGAATTGAAGGGTGTCTCAAATTCAAGTTCACCAAACATTGCCTTTCTGTCCACAGAAGTCAAGGGCAGTACTTTGAAACAAAGTACTGCTGAACCAGCACATATCCCAAAAGGATATACTCAAGCTATCTCAAGCAAGGTTCCCACTGCTCCTAACTATGCTTCTCACTCAGATGAAATCATATGTTCCTTCTTTTCTCAACAAGCATCTATGCCCACAACTCATGATGATGAAGATCTGCTGCAAATTGATGAAGATGCTATGGAAGAAATTGACATTCGATGGCAAGTGGCTATGATAACTGCAAGGATAAGGAAATTTATGAGGAAAACAGGAAGATCCATTGACCTCAAGCCGAAGAATGGGATTACCTTTGATAAGTCAAAGATTGAATGCTTTAACTGTCAAAAGTTGGGTCACTTTGCTAGGGAGTGTAGATTTGCTAAATACCAGGAAAACAGAGCAAATGGTCGTCAGGAAAAGAGGATTGTGGCTATTGAAGATTCAAACTCAAAAGCCTTAGTGGCAACAGACAACAATGAAGACATTGACTGGACCAAGGAATTTGATGCTGAACCAGTGACATTAGCCATGATGGCACTGACTGAAGTTGAACAAGATGATTGGAGCATGGAGTTTGATGCAGAACATGTGCACTTTGGACAAGATGGACTTGGTGATTTTGACTGGAGCAACAAAGCTGATGATACACCAGTGTCTCTAGCTTTGATGGCTACAAACTCAGAGGTACCTTACTGTTCCAAATGTAGTAAATCTTATAAAAAGTTGCTTGAAAGCTATCAAACTGAAAGAGATAATTTTCAAAAGGCTAGGACTGAAATTCTAGGATATCAAATGAGCTTAGAGTCATTAGAAGTCATGCTTAAAACACATGAAAAGAATGAATATGCATGGGGTGATAAGTATGAACAGATGGAATATGACCTAAAGATAAGGGATTTGAAACTAGAAGAAAAACAAAAGGAATTAGATCAAGCTTTAAAAGAAAGAGATGATTTCAAGGAAAAACTTGAAAAATGGACAAATGCTTCTGTACTTCAAAATGAAGTCCTAAGCAAACAAAGATACTTGTCTGATAAGTCATGTATAGGATTTGGGATTGAATCTAGTAGTAGTATGGATAGTGACATTTCATCTGGGGATGAAACTTTGACTGATACTTTGTATGAAAATTTCAAGAGAGAAAAGGCATACAAAGCAGTACCTCCACCCACAGGTACAATTATTCCACCTAGGGCAAATGTCTCCTTTACAGGGATAGATGAACTAGCAATTAGGAATAAGGTTGTTAATCAAGAAAAAACAAAGTCTAGTCAACCAGAAATTGATAGAAATAAAGTTATAATTGAAGATTGGGTTGATAGTGATGATGAAGAGACTGATGTTTCAGAAATTCAAAAGAAAACTGTTTTTAACTCAGAAAATAGTGAAAAATCTTTTGAAAATAGGTCATCAAACAGTCAAAACAGTGTTGGTCATGAATCTAGGACAAAGGGACTTGGGAACAAAGGGGGTAAATTATGTTTTGTATGTTACAGTCCTAATCACCTAATCAAGAACTGTAATATACATGACAGAACCTTCAAACAAACCCAAACTTACAAGCGTAAGGGAACACAGGGTTCAAGAAACACAAGACCAGTCTGGAATAACATCAACAGGGTGAACCATAGGAATTTCTCAAGAAACTCTAGGTACCCTCACCAAAGGAGGTCTTTTATCCCATTAGCAGTACTTACAAGGGATGGGTTGAAAAGTACTGCTAGACCAGAAGTACCACAGGCAGTACTTTCACGAAGTACTGGTAGACCTTATTATCCAAGGATGGATAATAGAAGACCTAGAATGTTAAGCTTCTCACCATCATCAAGGTCTTCTACCACAAGGACTCCTTACAGACCACAAAGACCCAAGAAAATTGTGAAATCTATTTGTGTTAAGAAGGGAAGTACTGTTGACTCACAAGCAGTACCTCCATAAACTGTAAGTATCAAAAAGAGTGCAATGATAACTTCAAAACAAACATGGAGACAAAAAGGGAATTATCTAGATTCTGTGAATAGGGATAATGGATCTTACACACTCAAGCAAGTTGAGTATGTAACCCCATTAGTGGTATCCAAGTCAGTTATGACTTGGGTCCCTAAAAGAGTCTAACTCTTTAACTTGTTTGTACAGGGCAATCCAGAAGAAGATCTCAAGGATTATGCTATTATTGACAGTGGTTGCTCTAGAAGTATGACAGGAGACAAGGATAAGTTGTCTGATTTCAAAGAATATAAAGGTGGTTATGTAGCCTTTGGAAATGATTCTAAAGGAGGAAGAATCTCAAGAAAAGGAACCATCAAGACATCATGCGTAGACTTTGAGAAAGTTAGCTATGTGGAAGAGCTTAAGTTCAATCTCTTATCTGTTTCTCAAATCTGTGACAAGATTTAACTTTTTGGTGGTAACAATTGGGATGATGAACCCATAGCTACCTTTGAGGGGAGGATCACATATAAAGTACTGGTGATCAAGTAAAGCTGCTGAAGTTCGTCCAATTCAAATTATGGAGTCTGAAGAACATCTTAAAGCTGCTGAAGTTCTTGTTGCTATCTCTAGACCAAGAGGTTTGAGCATTCCTGGTCCCATACAATCTCCACCTCAACAGCCAACTCAAGGTACTGATACTCAAGGTA
>BQNB010087261.1:0-27966 GCA_026074375.1 Tanacetum coccineum
TGAAATTTAGTTACGGGAAGGAATTGATTTAGCATATTTTAGTATGCTTTCTATCCCCTTGGGAAGTCGGTGCATTAATCAACAAAATGCTATTGAATCGACGGACCATTTGTTCTTTAGGTGTGGATTGGTTCGGGACATTGCTAATAAGGTTTTGAGCTGGTGGAATTTGGATCACGCAAACTTGAACTCATATGCAGAATGAAAGTCTTGGCTTGTTTCAATTCGTATGGATTCCAAACTCAAAAAGATGTTGCTAGTTTTTGTTTATAATAAAATCGCCGTTCCAAAAAAATAAAAATAAATAAATAAATAAATAAATAAAAATAAAAAAAATCACATACCGCTAAACAAAAACCTTCTCAAAACCATATTCAAGATTGCCATGACATACTTTTTAGGGTGTGTTTGATATGCTTTAATCGGAATCAATCAATGGATTTCATTCCATTACAATTGTTTGGTTAGTCAACATTGGAATTCAAAAAGAAAATGATAGAACATATATGGCCATACTTCATAGGCACCAAAATAGTGTGGTGTGAAATTTGATTCCCGAGCTCACCAATTTTCCTTTCATTTTCAAGCATTATATCATTTTTAAAATTATAATACCAAAACCTAATTATCCTACCAAACAACATTTATTGGATTGATTCTTTAACTTATAGTCATTCCTATTTCACCTATATATCAAATCCATACCGATTATCTTTCCAGACATCAAACCAAATGGCCCCTTAATCTTTCATACGTGTGTGAGTGTGTACGTATAACCTATAAGTGAACGAGAGTGTGCATGTGTATGTTGTTGAAAATCACGGATTATGAAAAAAAACAAACCTCACTTTCGTACAAAAGCGCACCAAACACAATCTTTAATGACGAATCAAGACAAGTGTCTTCTAGTTACTTGTACTTGGAACTATATCATTTATAAAAAGGTAACATTCATGTACATGAACCCAAAAAACAGCTGATTTTACAAATCAGCTTGAAACTAACGTTTCTTGTTGTTAAGTGATGTTATACTATTTTTTTTTTGGAATAATTCACATTTTTCAAATATTTTGTTGCATTTCATTTGGCATACAAAAGCGATACGTGGTGCTTTGGGATCGTTGCTTGTTATTATCATGACATTTTCTGTTTGGTGTAATGCATTTCAAACGAATATTTAGGCTAGAGTATAGATCTTTTTAGTTTTATATAAGCTAAAGAGCGACGAAGTTTTAACTTTTGTATTTGTAATCACAAAATATTGGCTCAAAAGGTAAAAAGCAAAGGAAATAATCGTTACACATATTCAATGGGAATATTGGCTCAAAAGGTTAAAAGCAAAATATAACACTGTTAGACTTATAATCAAATGAAAAAAAAATCTTAAAATGAAAATAATGAAATATAATTATAGTGTATTTTAACAAATTAGACGAATCTTAGGTATTTTTTGTTGGGTTATGGTAGTTGGACTAGACCACGTACAACTAGAAATGTGTGGGCATATTGGGGGCACACACGTTAAACACATAGAGTGCGTTTAACTTCACGTTACGTTTCTAAAAATGAACCAAATGACCAAATACGACCAAGACAAGAACCTATGGCTGTCTAAATTGTAGCCGGCCACTTGGAAGGTTCTATGAGGGTGTCTAGGTTCGTTGGATGTGAAGATAAGAAGGAAAGTAGTAATGTGATAAGCCTTGAAGTGTTGTGATAAGGGTGAATTATTTGTTTCCTATACTTATCATGATTGATATTTAGAAACTATAAATACCCCTCATTCTATGGCTTATACACGACAGATATAGATCACTGATACTCTCCAAAATTGTTTCGAGTCTTCCTTTTCCACTTCACAACCGAATACATAATCCCTTATAAGGGTTCTTTGAATTTTGGTCTCCTACATACACCATACTCTATTTCGGTTAATCCTTTTAGGGTTTAACCACTTGTGATTCGATCCCAGATCTGAACAAGAAGGTGTATAGGCTTTGGTTTATTTGTTCTCAGGCGTGACAAGCAGTAGAAACATATTAGGGTTTTGGTTTTGTGGTTTTCGGTTGCAACTGGTCAATTTCGGTTCAACCGAAATCGGTGAAAACCCTAGCACACCCTTTCTGATTTTCGGTGCTTGATACAAGAGAGGTATTTAGGTTGTATTGGGTACACGTGAAGTAGGACTAGCATCCGGTCGTGCTTGTTGGACGTGTTTGTGTGAGCACTCGTAGAGGTGGACATTTATCCACTTTTGTTTCATTGCATTTGTTGTTGTCTTCAAGGGTTAGTTTTCTTGTTTACCCTTATGTTTACTTATTGTGTGTTAATCATATGCATCTTACTTGATCCATATCCGCTGCGTACTCGTGGTTGTTAATGGTTAACAGTTATTTAAATTCCAACAGTGGCATCACGAGCCAACTCGTTTGGTGTTTTATGGGTTACACACATAATTAAACACGCTAGGGCTGCATGAAATCTTGTTTATTTATTGTTTTATTGGAAAATTATGGCAATTATATGCAATACTTGCTATAAATAATAAATAAACACCTAGAATCAATAACTAATGTCACTTGATAAATTGAAAGAATAGATTAAAATTAAAAGTTAATTAAGCTGCCATGTTATTCTATTCTTGTTTTATCTCGGCTGTAAGACTCACGCAATCATGTTATATGATGGATGTGGCGATCTAGGCACTTTAGCAGAAAACCTAGTGAGAGTCTTATGGTTCTCCAATTGGGGAAGACTCTTTTGAGAACTCGAGGCATTATATGATTACTGCTTTCTATACAAGAGTTTGTCTTCAATTTTACTCCAATTTTCTGTCTGTTTTAATTGCTTATATGTGATATGCCATGTGTCTAGTCAATATTTGCAAAATAGACTTTATGAAACTCTTAAAACGGACCTATAATTATAGAGAAATTTGGATTTAACATGTCTAGTATTACACACGTAAGCATACTCCTTGTGACCAGCTATGTGTTATTTGCGAAACCGGGGTTTTTGGACAAAATTAATACGGACATTAAACTATGAAATTTGATTTCTTGTGAAGCTTTAGTTTTATATGCGCGGTATGGGGTTGAATTGATCTTTAGTTTTCTCCCGCTCCACTACATGTTACGGCATATGAGGGAATTATTGGAATTACTTGTGTCTTCGGACACATGTAGGAGTACAATATAGGGTTTGATCAATTTGTAATCCCACCATATTGGCAACAATAAAACTAATGTTAACAAAGGGGTTTTTAACATACAATAGCATCATTAGACAATTGGAAGTACGGCTCACCCATTGTTGGACAAACTATAAGAGAAGTTTAAGGCGGGGGTAGCTACGACACCCAAAAAGAAGTTGGGTTTTTAATAAGCTTCGCGCTGACCTGTTTCTCCGCTTCTTTTTGCGTCCAAAATGGAGCTACCGAGAACATTTGACAAAATGATGACTATACCAAAAAGGTTAACAAAATGTTTTTCTTAACTTTGTGCTACAAGTTGTTTTGCATGCTTCTTGTACACGATTTTTGTCACATATTTTGTAAATTTATGTGTATACCCCTATGTGAAATTTTAAGTCTATGCCAGCCAAATGAAGAACACATGCATTTGGATTGACTTGTCTGGTCAGACCTCAGGGCCTTTCCAACCCATGGCAAATTTTTTCCATTGGTCAAACCTTTGTCAATTTTCGCACGTTCTCTTTTGGTCGACTTAAATCGAGTTACCTGGTCAGACCTCAGACCCGAGGCATAAGATGAGACAAAACATGTACATAACCTTACTATATGAGTTACTAAAGTCATGTGTCTCATAAATCTAAGAGTTGCATTAACAATATGCATATTAAGCCACGTCGCTTACCTCTTGCCCTACTTGTTTACACGTTGGTCAGACCTTCTGTAATAAGTAGGAGGTCAAGTTGGATCTTAGTCTTATTAGTAATTAATTGGGTAGTTAATTCTTTTAAGAATTTAATTATCAAAAATACTAAATAGAACTTTCTATGTTCTGGTTAATTGTGTTATTGCAACATAATTCATAAACGAAAGTTTGTTTTCTTATAGAAGACAGAAATGAAGTCTTTTTTCCTAAAAAGAAGAGTGAGACTTACTTCTATCTCTTCTCATTGGTTGACAAGAATAAGATAGGGTTATAATTGAAGTTTTTCCTTAATTATATTTAAACTCACTTTCAATTTTTCATTACCCTTTTTCGGTTCTGAAATCTTTGAAAGATAAAATATTTGTGTAACTAGAGAACATTGTGTCTATAGCTACCAAATAATGACATATTGCACTTGTCACGATGTATGAGTTTAAACCGCAATGAGTAAAGAAAATTGCTAGCAGGTGTTCTAGGTAAATTTTCTTGGACTCGATTCATTCATTATAGTGCTAAACACCCTTGTGGTTAGACAGACAGATTAAGGAGGAAATGCATGCTAAATATTCAAGTTAATGAATACATGATGGCTAGTCACTCATCTACATAAGTGGAACTTCATATACTCTATATAATACCTAAGTACATTGCTACTTGTAGGCATTCTAAGAGAGTAGGAAAGTAAATAAATCGCTATTTGCTTTCTACTGGTGATGTAACACTTACAATGTTGACAAATCCAGTGGGAGCCTTGCGTTTTATTACTGAAAAGACAGTCATGTAATGTTGTCAAATTCAGTGGGAGCTACAAGATTCATTTCTTTGTGAGTTGCCCATATTATTTCTAGCTTGCTTTGAAATAATATATTACTTTCCGAATATGAACAACCATTGTCTAAAGGAAGATTGCATTTTATTTTATAGGATAACTACTTGTTGCTTTCCTGAAACGTTATCTATAGAATAATAATCCACGATTCCTTATTCAACATTATGGTTTGAAATCTACTTGTAATATCTATGACACTATCATATTGTTTAAACAATCGAACTCTTGTCGTATGGTTTGTCTACTTTAAATAATGTTGTCCCGTACACAAGTGGGAGAAATCTTAAGTGTGTGCAAGGAACAACATATAACAATATGATTATTGGTTTCTCTTGACCGCAAGGTAAGAAAACTAATAAATCTATTAAGACTTAAACACACAAGATGTTTGTTGCCCTATTACATTTAAGTGTCAAAATATATTATTAAGCTACTTCAGTACATTGACTACATGTTTTAGTCAAAATAATTATGGTTAATTATATAATTATGATTATGAAGTATGAAATTAACTTGAAATTATCATTGAACTCAAGAGTTTGCGTTCATAATTACTTTAGTTAGTATAATTATGTTTACTTGTTAAGACGTAATTATAAAGTCCTTGAATTAATCAATGACTGCTAAGATAAAGTAAGTAGTAAAATTGTTGTGTCTTATTGTTAACACATTAACATAATGTCCTTGAATTATTTGGAGACTTGTAACGTATAACTTGACATGTTTTGTTTTCTTGAAACACATGAACATAGAGTTAACATAAGGTCCTTAAATTATCCAAAGACTCATAACGTATAATTGACATGTTTTGTTTTCTTGAAACACATGAACATAAAGTTATTGTACTATTCAAAGATATATATGTTATAGCATGCACATGGTTTTAAATACTTTGTATTCAATTTGGCTTGACCCAATTGACAAGAATTTGATCCAAAGAGAATTAAGTTATCTGAGGAATTCTGATAGAGTCTCACAATTCTAATGCTCATAGAATACCATACTCTCATGGTATGACTAATGTGTTGAAACAAACTATATTTATATTGTTTGATTTCAGATAACTTTAAATGCTCTACCTCCAAAATCGATTAAGGTTAGAAATTTGCGTGTGTCATAAGTACTCTCAATATAGTTCCAACCTAGAAGGTATTCAAGACATTATCTATTTATGGATTGGGATGAATCCCATCATGTCTTGATTAAAGTTCTAAAATTTGTTAATATCTTATGAAGTATATTATTAACAAGCTAGAGATGAGAACTGTAAAATGTATTTTGTTTGTCCAAAATAAGAACAATTTATTGTTTCTTAAATACTTAGTGTTTAGAGAAGTATCTCTTCTCACAAAAGTAAGCGGGAGCATCTATAGATCTTGAAGATATTCAAGAACAAAATATATAACCTTCTGAATTCACTTGCTGATGTTATACTAAGGTTAAAGCATGAAAATGTCAAACCAAAGTAGAGTGTAACTCTCATTCATAAATCCGCAAGGATGCCTCATCAATGGAGTGATATTTTAATATCAATGCTGAGGAATATAAGTTAAAGGGTCATAATAAACATGCTGACTAATAAAATGAATTATCACATCTTGGATCTGATAAATATCTTATAAATATGAATGATAAGATGCAGTCCTTAAAAGACAAATCAATGTTGTGAGCTTGATTGATCTTTTACCAAACAGTTAAACTGAAAGGTTATAATGAGTTTCTTTTGAAGAAAGACTCATAAGGACAAAATTGTATACACATTAATGTCTGACGGATGACAAGAGTTTTTAATCTTACTCAAGCAATTGACTGTGATTAAATCTTTCTTTTCTACACGCATTAATTATATAAAGATAACTAATTGTCATACAGATTTCTTGAATCTGACGTATGGCGAATTAAGGATCATAACTCTTTCCTTAATGATTACATCGCGAGGACGATGTGTAATCAAAAGGGTTATGAGTCTGTATTTGTTTTATGACAACTAAGTTTTATAACTCTTTTCTTTATGATTATCTTTTGCGAGGACGGTATGTAATCAAAACGTTATGAGTTTTAAATAATATTTATAAAGTATACAAGATAATAGAATCCAAGTGTGTATTAGATCATGCATCTAGGAGTTGAGATCTTAAGTTTAATCACAATATAATTTTTGATTTAATTAAGATAACTCCTGAGTACACCTGACATCAAGTGGGAGCACTATGTTTTTCCTCAAATTCATATGTTGTATAACATATTGAAGGTATCATTCCATCTAAGATAGATTTTAATCCTTAAGATTGGAATGTGACTTCACTTGCAAATTTTAGGAAATTAAACAAACGACCTTGAAATGAATGATTAATGAAATAAACATATGCGGAAATTAAGTCTAACACAATGCAATACATCATTGAAGCAAGTCTTAAATGATATATTTCACTTGAGATAATTTAATACATGGATGGAAACCTTGTATTTATAACGAATGATTCATCATGTATATCTTATACAGTGTGTGAGACTGGTTGTTACCTTTGCACAAGAGCAAGATGAGCTAACAACAACAGTATCTAATTGAGAGTGTTTAGATGACTGATAACAACAATGAAAACAACTGTATCTAATTGCGAGGTGATTAATAATGTTAAAAACTAAATGTTTACGAATTGTATATGGCATAGTGTTGTTTGTGCACACACGATGCTAAAGAATAATCAATCCTAGTTAAAGTAGGATTTCATCATTTATGATAAATCTACTAACTAGATACGCTCAACTAAGAGCATTGTTACAATGCACATTAAAGAATAAAAATACTTTACATTTTAAGAAACTGTAAAGATGATCTAACTGAGTTGTGTAGGTTGTTGACTTCAAAATACCTATAATAGGTACTATTCACATTTACATACTATGATTCTTGCAATAGTATGCAAATGTACATACGACACTCATCATAGCGTTCAAATTCTTCACAAATTTGTGAATTTGAAACAAGTATTCAGAAAGTTTACTCAGATAAATATTTAGCTATCTTGATAAAGAAGTAGTTGAGATGTTGGATCATTGGACTTAAACTTGCTAACTAGATTTATGCATATGTGTTTTAGTATTTGGATAATTGGGATGTAGATAATTTTTTATATTCTGATGAATGAGATACGCTGGTATTTGTATATTATACATTTAATAATTTTATCCTATTATTTGATGTTTAATCCTTGAGTGTGATTATATCTTTCTAAATATGTCTATTGTCGAATTAACAATAGTGAGAATATTGTTACAAAGACAACAGGTGAGTGTTCGGTTATTTCTTTGAATATATGGATGGTTCACCTCAAAACTCATTGTTATTTCACAAGGGATGCATATTGGACACCCCAACCTTTGAATATTTACTTTTGGATCCTTAGTCATGAGTAAAATATCAGAAAATGGTTAGTTAAGTCATCCTTAGACTTGAGAATACAAACAAGTTCTGGTATGTGAGGATATCACTTTTTAATTCTAAGTCAAACGTTAACCTAAAAATGGTAGTTATAAAGGATTTGTTCCTCCACTTGATGTGCAATATGATACCATTGGCGCCTCTCTAGAATTAATCAGATAATTGTGTGGTCGCATCCAAAGGGTAATGCAAGATGATTCTTGATTACATTTGGTATATCTGAATTAAGTTCTATAACGAGAATCAAAATGGTTAAGCTATATGGAATGAGTTGGGATCCATATCCATGGTTTAACGGTATCTGAACAAAGGGATGATTTTAGCAAGAGATACATAACCATGCTACTGAGAATGTTTTTGAAACTTGATCTCAGACATTTCTAGTTTTAGTATTTGGGCAGTCTGCTACTCCAACTCCCAAGTGGGAGCTGTTGGATTATGGTAGTTGGACTAGCACTAATACGACTAGAAATGTGTGAGCCTATTGGGGGCACACACGTTAAGACACGAAGAGTACGTTTATTATGTATTTGATATATATAACTTGTTTATATTTATTAAATATATAATATGTTTCACGAAATTTATTTAAACGGTCGTTAGTTTCCATTAGATGCTTAACTAACTTTATATATCCGTTAATTAAAAAAAGAAGGGCTTAAATGGTCAAAACGAAAACTCTGTCCCTCTTTTTCCCCAAAAAAAAAGTGGGCTGTTTTGGAGGGATTCTGAAAGGGATTTTCTGCAATTATAGTGTCAATGATGAGTGTTTAGGATATGATAGAAGAGATTGTGTGAATAAGCTTAAGACTTGAAGCTGATCTTTTAAGGTATTTGTGTTTATCTAACACTAGGAGTTAGGTGCTATATTATAAACACCCTGTTACCTTCTCTTAATTAACTTATTCCCACAAGAGAAAATAAAACGATGCACATAAAAATATCCTAAAACCAAATCAGTTTTTCTTTATTCCGTACGTCAGAAAGGATCAAGAAACCTAAAGCTACTTTATTCTCTTTTGATACATTCATTCACTAGAATACAACAAAACCCTTTTGTTCGACTGATAAGAAAATAATACATTGGATGCATGCAAATATATATCATCCATACGTATGCTTGAACGTTTTTATATTTTGTGATAATCAAAACGTAAAGATGTGAAAAATATTAATAATGTTTTTAGGCATTATATTTTATCAACAAACACCAAAACCTTAGTTGTTTCCGTGATGTTTATTCGTGAAGTTACGACTAGCATCGTGACGTACTTGTTCGACGTGTTGTGTGAGCAACCGTAGAGGTGGTAATTTAACCACTTTGTTTCATTAGCATTTGATTCTTCGAGAGGTATGATTTCTTTATGTTTATTGTGTGTTAATCATATGTATCATACTTGATCCATATCCGTTGTGTACTCATGGTTGTTAATGATTAACAGGTTATTTAAATTCCAACAGTGGCATCACGAGCCAACTCGTTTGGTGTTTTATGGGTTACACACATGATTAAACACGCTAGGGCTGCATGAAATCTTGATTTATTTATTGTTTTATTAAAAAATTATGACAATTATATGCAATACTTGCCATAAATAATGAATAAACATCTAGAATCAATACTAATGTTACTTGATAAAAAGATAATAGATTAAAATTAAAGGTTAATTAAGCTGTCATGTTATTCTATTCTTGATTTATCTCGTCCTTAAGACTCACGCAATCATACTATATGATGGATGTGGCGATCTAGGTACTTTAGCAGAAAACCTAGTGAGAGTCTTTTGGTTCTCCAATTGGGGAAGACTCTTTTGAGAACTCGAGGCATTATATGATTTACTTCTTTCAATATAAGAGTCTGTCTCCACTTCTACTCTAATTTTCTGTCTGTTTTATTTGCTTATATGTGATATGCCATGTGATGCTCAATATTTGCAAATAGATTTTATGAAACTCTTAAAAACGAACGTATACTTAGAGAGAAATTTGGATTGAACATGTCTAATATTACACACATAAACGTACTCCTTGTAACCAGTTATGTGTTATTTGCAAAACGGGGGTTTTTTGACAAATTTAATAAGGACATTAAACTATGAAATTTGATTTCTAGTGTAATCTTAAGTTTTATGTGCGCAATATGGGGTTGAATTGATCTTTAATTTTATCCCGCCCCACTACATGCTTCAGCATATGAGGGAATTATTAGAATTACTTGTGTCTTCGGACGCATGTAGGAGTACAATATAGGGTTTGATCAATTTGTAATTCCACTATATTGGCAACTATAAAATTAATGTTAAGAAAAGGGGTTTCTTAACATATAATAGCATCATTAGTCAATTGGAAGTACGGGTCACCTGTTATGGACAAGCTATAAGAGAAGTTTAAGGAGGGTGTAACTAAGGTTCCCCAAAAGAAGTCAGGTTTTTAATACGCTTAGCGCTGACCTGTTTCTCCGCTTCTTTGTGCGTCCAAAATGGAGCTACCGAGAATATTTGACAAAATGATGTCTATACCAAAAAGGTTAACAAAATGTTTTCTTAATTTTGTGCCACAAGTTGTTTTGCATGCTTCTTGTACACGATTTTTTTCACATATTTTGTAAAATTTATGTGTATACCCCTATGTGAAGTTTTAAGTTTATGCCAGCCAAATGAAGAACATGTGCATTTGGATTGTATTCTCTGGTCAAACATCAGGGCCTTTCCAACCCATGGTGAATTTTTTCCATTGGTCAAACCTTTGTCAATTTTCGCACGTTCTCTTTTGGTCGACTTAAATCGAGTTACCTGGTCAGACCTCGGACCCGAGGCATAAGATGAGACGAAATATGCATTTGACATTACTATATGAGTTAATAAAGTCATGTGTCTCATAAATCTAAGAGTTTTATTAACAATGCAATTAACGCTCGTCGCTTACCTCTTGCCCTACTTGTTTACACACTGGTTAGACCTCTGGTAATAAGTGGGAGGTCAAGTTGGATCTGTGTCTTATTAGTAATTAATTGGGTAGTTAATTCTTTTAAGAATTTAATTATCTAAAATACTAAAATTAAACTTTCTATGTTCTATTGTGTTATTGGAACATAATTCATAAACAAAACTTTGTTTTCTCATAGAAGACAAACAAAGTCTCTTTTCCTGGTAAGAAGAGTGAGACTTACTCCTATCTCTTCTCATTGATTGACAAGAATATACATTCCGTATTTTCAGGTCATTTACGACGTCATCTATTTAACTAATTATTTTTTTCTCGTACGCGTTTACTTTTAATTCTTATTATATAGTTAAATCGCGTAAACTAAAAATCAACAATTAACGTAAACGGACACCAAACGAATTAAAGTTTTCGTCAAGCAAGCAATATATTATTTTTAAGAAAGTAATAATCAATTTTTTATATTTTATTTTTATTGGTCGCGTAAAACGTTTACGTTTCGCAATTAAATACATTTAGGCATACCCGAAAGCACCAAAACTTTTCTACGCTTCAACAAATACCCATTTTTATACCCAATACATAAACAATTACAAAAATATCTTACCTATACACATACATATCCGGTTATAGGATGAAAAACATAAAGATATTACAAGTTGAAAAACACAATTCCTTAAAACCATAGGATGATTCTTACTTTTTGAGACCAAGACCAAAGACTTTCCATGAAATCCTCCCATTGTCCTAAGACTTCTATGTACATCTTGTCTAGCCATGTGAGATATAAAAGACATTCACTAGCAACTAAAACACACACATCTCATTTGTATAAGTGTAAAACACAAAAACCTCTCCTCCTCCCCCCTCCTAGCTCATGGCTCAAAACCAAGCACCACAACCAACCCATACAAATTTTTCTACTACTTATACAAGCATACACACATCATATCTAAGACCTACTAAGATGGTTTGAAGGTTTGGTTAAACCTTTACAAGTGTTAAACAAGAAAAATAGAAGATTAGGGTTTAGGGTTTCGAGATCTTGCAAGCTTTGGTTTATAATCTAAATAAGGGTTTGGACTGTGTTGGTTATCATATTACATCACCATAAGGTTATCTAAAACCCTTTATGTCTTTACATTTATCATTTTATGCATATATGAGTTCTATATAGTTAAATCACCATTAGGATATGTTTAACTTGTAAAAATGGATTTTTCTTGTAAACATGATTTTATGAACTTATACACATGTTATATGGATGTTATTATGATGTTATAAAAGGAATATAAGTCTTGTACACTCATGGGTTAAGTATAAAAAGTTGGTATAAGTTTATGGTTAAAAGTGTACTTAAGAAAGCTTATGATTTCATATGATAAGTGGACTTGTTGATCTTGATGATCTTGGACAAAATATGGACAAATGAACTTTGTTGGAAACATGAAAAGTGTCGGTCACTTCCAAAGTTGTAACTAGTCTTAGCTCGTAGTTAGTATAAGGATTAGATTAGTAATCTAGTCCGGCCCAAGGCCCTGATTCCTTGTCGCTTTCTTCAAATGTGATCTTTATAAATAGGTGTATATGCGAAATTCACACTCAAGAGACAATGTAGGTTTGGTGTAGGATTGCGCGCGTTCTCCTAAAATAGTTTTTAGTAGCTTTAGTTATGTAATCTTAGCTTATTGTGTTTTCTTTAATGTTTGTTCTTATTCAAGCAGTTTTGTTATTTCTCTTCTTAGATTAATAAGTATAGTTTCGCATTAAAGTTCACCTTAAATTCTGTCTTTACTTAAATGCAATTATGGTTTAAACTTAAATAATAATAAGCTATTAAGCTCATTAAGCTGTTTTTACTATTTAAGCTTCTGCTTATTCGGTTTAGCTAAGCTAAAGCTCTAAACTTTTAAATATGCAGTCCACTTTCTAAAATAAGCTCAAATTTAACTTAGCTTATGTTGACGATTGGATAAGCCAGATTGGGAGGGGGTTTTTCCCTTAGGGTTACATCTACCAGCTTGTTCTAATCATAGCTGAGCTGGTTGGAATTGCTAAGGCGACGGGCCACCGAGTCGGCTTTGTTTTGTTTTTCTCTTTCTTATTTCTTCTTTGAGCATTTGTGATCCTTGTTTGAGCTAGGATCAAGGTATTCTTCTTTTTACTCTTGTGATTTGTTAGATTATTATTATGTTATGCTTTATCTCCATCTGCTTATGTGCTTATATATGGTTCTTGATTTTATTGCTTATAATTAGCTCTTAGGCCTTTAAGTATCTTTAGTAGCTTTTATAGTTCTATTTATAGTTTTAATAATTCATGAGTTAATTCATAGTGTTAAATATTGTCCTCATAAATAGCATAATCAGATTATAAGCGAGCTTATTGGTTTAGTGCTTTTATTACTTGAATTAGTTGCTTTTTTATAGTCTTTATTATATAGTTTTCGCTTAATATTTGTCTTTCATGTTTTACCATGCTTAATAAGGGCGATTTTTAGCTTAACGCTTTTGTGGTTCAATTATTGTTGAATGGGGTTTTCGTAGGGTCGTTCGGCGTATTTTTCTATTCCTCAATCTTAGTCATCTCTTTGCGTTTGGTTTGCTTTTTATGGACCTAGCTCTCTCAATAGATTAAATGTTCATGTTTCTTATTAACCCCTGTTATTCCTTTGTTTTGCACATTTGATCTTTGTCTCAATGAATTATTTTACTAATTAGTTGCCCCTCACGCACCTAGCCCCCTCCCGCCTACTGGTCCTATCGCTACGCGACCTCCCCCCCCCCTAGTTATTTTTTTTCTCTATGTTAAACGACACCTTCCACTTCTAGTATGTGCTGGAAATAATACAAACACTTGTTGTTTGAGATACGTGAAGTAACGACTAGCATCGTGACGTGCTTGTTTGACGTGTTGTGTGAGCAGCCGTAGAGGTGACAATTTAGTCACTAGTTTCAAAAGGATATTCTTGATCTCATTTGATACATTTGTTGTTGACTTTAAGAGGTTAGTTTTTCTATTTACCCTTTTGTTTATTTATTGTGTGTTAACTATATGAACCAAACATGATCCATATCCGTTGCGTACTCGTGGTTGTTAATGGTTAACAGTTATCCAAATCCCAATAGTGGCATCACGAGCCAACTCGTTTGTTGTTTTATGAGTTACACACATATTAAACACGCTAGGGCTGCATGAAATCTGATTTATTTATTGTTTTATTGGAAATTATGGCAACGACATGCAGTCCTTGCCATAAATAATGAATAAACACCTAGAATCAATTGCAATCTTACTTGATAATAAGAATAGATTAAAATTAAAAGTTAATTAAGTTGCCATGTTACTCTATTCTTGATTCATCTCGGCTGTAAGACTCACGCAATCATGTTATATGATGGATGTGGCGATCTAGGCACTTTAGCAGAAAACCTAGTGAGAGTCTTATGGTTCTCCAATTGGGGAAGACTCTTTTGAGAACTCGAGGCATTATATGATTACTGCTTTCTAGATAAGAGTTTGTCTTCAATTTTACTCCAATTTTCTGTCTGTTTTAATTGCTTATATGTGATATGCCATATGATGCTTAATATTTGCAAATAGATTTTATGAAACTCTAAATAAAACGGACTTATACTTATAGAGAAATTTGGATTAAACATGTCTAGTATTACACACGTAAGCATACTCCTTGTGACCAGTTATGTGTTATTTGCGAAACCGGGGTTTTTGGACAAATTAATACGGACATTAAACTATGAAATTTGATTTCTTGTGAAGCTTTAGTTTTATATGCGCAGTATGGGGTTGAATTGATCTTTAATCTTCTCCCGCCCCACTACATGCTTCGGCATATGAGGGAATTATTGGAATTACTTGTGTCTTCGGACGCATGTAGGAGTACAATATAGGGTTTGATCAATTTGTAATCCCACCATATTGGCAACAATAAAACTAATGTTAACAAAGGGGTTTCTTAACATACAATAGCATCATTAGTCAATTGGAAGTACGGCTCACCCATTGTTGGACAAACTATAAGAGAAGTTTAAGGCGGGTGTAGCTACGGCACCCCAAAAGAAGTCAGGTTTTTAATAAGCTTCGCGCTGACCTGTTTCTCCGCTTCTTTGTGCGTCCAAAATGGAGCTACCGAGAACATTTGACAAAATGATGTCTATACCAAAAAGGTTAACAAAATGTTTTCTTAACTTTGTGCTACAAGTTGTTTTGCATGCTTCTTGTACACGATTTTTGTCACATATTTTGTAAATTTATGTGTATACCCCTATGTGAAATTTTAAGTCTATGCCAGCCAAATGAAGAACACGTGCATTTGGATTGTCTTCTCTGGTCAGACCTCAGGGCCTTTCCAACCCATGGCGAATTTTTTCCATTGGTCAGACCTTTGTCAATTTTCGCACGTTCTCTTTTGGTCGACTTAAATCGAGTTACCTGGTCAGACCTCGGACCCGAGGCATAAGATGAGACCCGAAGGCATAGGATGAGACTGAAATATGCATTTGACTTTCTATATTGAGTTATATGTCGTAAAGTCCTCATAATCAAGCAGTTGATTAACAATGCAATTAAACACACGTCGTGACTCTTGGCTACTTGTTTTACACCACTTAGGTCAGTCCTCTGGTAATAATGGGAGACTAGTTGGATCTTAGTCTTATTAGTAATTAATTGGGTAGTTAATTTTTTTAAGAATTTAATTATCAAAAATACTAAATTGAACTTTCTACGTTCCGGTTAATTGTGTTATTTCAATATAATTCGTAAACGTGAGGTTGTTTTTCTTAAAAACTAACCTAGTCACTTTTCCTGGTATGAAAGAGTGAGACTTACTCTGTCTATTCTCATTGGTTGACCAAGTATAAGAACAGGGTTTTAATTAAATTTTTATCAATTGTATTTAAAACTAATTTCTAACTATTCCATTTAACGCTTTCCAGTTTGAAATCTTTATAAGAATAAATATTTGCGTAACTGACGTAGAACATTTGTGTGCTATAGCTACCAAGTAATGACATCTTGCACTTGTCGACGATGTATTGAGTTTAACGCCGCAACGAGTAAAGAAAATTACTAGCAGGTCTTCTAGGTAAATTTTCTTGGACTCGATTCATTCCTTATTGTGCTAAACACCCTTGTGGCTAGGCAGACCGATTAAGGAGGAATTACATGCTAAATGTTCAAGTTAATGAAAGAATGAATGGCTAGTCCCTCATCTACATAAGTAGAACTTCATATACTCTATACAATACCTAAGTACATTGCTACTTGTTGGCATTCTAAGAGAGTAGGAAAGTGAATTAATCGCTAATTGCTTTCTACTGGTGATGTAACACTTAAAATGTTGACAAATCCAGTGGGAGCCTTGCGTTTTATTACTGAAACGACAGTCATGTAATGTTGTGAAATTCAGTGGGAGCTACAAGATTCATTTCCTTGTGAATTGCCCATATTATTTCTAGCTTGTTTTGAAATAATATATTACTTTCCGAATATGAACAACCATTGTCTAAAGGAAGATTGTATTTTATTTTGTAGGTTAAACTAATTGTGCTATCCTGAAATGTTATTTATAGAATAATAATCCACGATTCCTTATTTCAACAGTATGGTTTGTAATCTACTTGTAATTTTATTGATTACTATAATATTGTTTAAAACAAATGGAACGGCTTGTCGTATGTTTTATACTCACAAG
This sequence comes from Tanacetum coccineum, assembly GCA_026074375.1. Lineage (NCBI taxonomy): Eukaryota > Viridiplantae > Streptophyta > Magnoliopsida > Asterales > Asteraceae > Tanacetum > Tanacetum coccineum. The sequence goes on from BQNB010087261.1 coordinate 16,827, forward strand.
GTAATGTTTTCTCGTACACAAGGTGGGAGAAATCTAAGTGTATGCAGAACAACATATAACAATAAGATTAATTGGTTTCTATCTTGACCGCAGGTAAGAAAAACTAATAAATATTTCCTAGGGACTTTAAATACACAAGATGTTTGTTGCCCTATTACATTTAAAAGTCAAGATATAATATAAAGATACTTCAACTAATTGACTGTATGATTTAGTCAAAATAATTATGGTTAATTATATAGTCATGATTATAAAGTATGAAATTAACTTGAAATTACTATTGAACTCAAGAGTTTGCGTTCAGAATTACTTTAGTTAGTATAATTATATTTTCTGGTTAAGACATAATTATAAAGTTCTTGATTTTATCAATGACTCATAACATAAAGTTAGTAGTAAAATTTTTATGTCTTCTTGTTAACACATAAACATGATGTCCTTAAATTATCCAAAGACTTGTAACGTATACTTGACATGTTTTTTTTTCTTGAAACACATGAACATAGAGTTATTGTACTATTCAAAGATATATACGTTACATTATGCATTTGGTTTTAAAATACTATGTATTCAATTTAGCTCGACCCAATTGGTAAGTATTTGATCCAAAGAGAATTAAGTTATCTAGGGAATTATGATGGAGTCTCACAATTTCAATACTCATTGAATACCACATTATTATGGTATGTGTTGAAACAAACTATATTAATATTGTTTGATTTCTGATAACTTAAATGGCTCTACCTCCAAAATCGATCAAGGTTAGATTTTTGTGTGTGTCAGGATACACTCAATTATTGTTCAACCTAGAAGGTATCAAGACTATATTATTCGTGGATTGGGATGCATCCCATTATGTCTTGATTTAAAGTTCATGAAAATTGTTAATATCTTATGAAAGCATCATCTTAACAAGCTAGAGATGAGAATGTAAAATGTATTTGTTGTCCTAATTAAGAAATCAATTTATTGTTTCTTAAATACTTAGGAGTTAGAGGAAGGATCTCTTCACTTACAAAAGTAAGTAGAGGGCATGTCTATAGATCTTGAAGATATTCAAGAACAAAATACATAACCTTCTGAATTCACTTGTTGATGTCATACTAAGGTTAAACATGAAAATGTCAAACCAAAGTATAATGTAACTCTCATTCATAAATCCGTAAGGATGCCTCATCAATGAAGTGATATTTTTATATCAATGCTGAGGAATATAGTTGAGGGTTCATAAACTAAACCTGTTAATGATAAGATGGAATTTTCACTCTTGGGATTGAAAATATCTTAAAAATATGAATGAAAAGATGCAGTCCTTAAAAGACAATCAATGTTTTGAGATTGATTGATCTTTCACCAAACAGTAAAATGTGAGGTGAGAATGAGTTTCTTTTGAAGAAAGGCTCATAAGGACAAGATTGTATACATATTAATGCCTGACTGAAGACAAGAGTTTTTAATCTTACTCAAGCAATTGACTATGATTAAATATTTCTTTTCTACACGCATTAATTATATAAAGATAACTAATTGTCATACATGTTTTCTTGAATCTGAAACATGAAAAATTAAGATTCATAACTCTTTCCTTAATGATTACCTTTGCGAGGACGGTGCGTAATCAAGAGGGTTATGAGTCTATATTTGGAAAAGGCAATTAAGTTTTATAACTCTTTCCTTTATGATTACTTTTGCGAGGACGATGTGTAATTAAAAAAAGGGTTATGAGTATATATAATCTTTATAAAGTATACAAGATAATAGAATCCAAGTGTGGATTGGATCATGCATCTAGGAGCTGAGATCTTAAGTTTAATCACAATATGATTTTTGATTAAATTAAGATAACTCCTGAGCACACCTGACATCAAGTGGGAGCACTACGTTTTTCCTTAAAATTCATATGTTGTGTAACATATTGAAAGTATCATTCTATCTAAGCTAGATGTTAATCCTTGAGATTGGAATGAAACTTCACTTGGGAATTTAGGAAATAAAACAAACGACCTTGGAATGAATGTTTAATGAAATAAACATATGCGGAAATTAAGTCCAACACAATGCAATACTCCGTGAAGCAATTCTTAAATGATACATTTCATTGAGGATAATTTAATACATGTGATGGAAACCTTGTGTTTTTTAACTAAACGATTCATCATTTTATCTGACTATATTGTGTGTGAGGACAGTTGTTATTGCATAGAGCAGATGAGCTATCAAAACAACAGTATCTCATTGAGAGTTGTTTAGGACCGACTGATAACAATGTATCTAATTGAGAGTTGATTTAGACAACTGTTAAAATAAATGGTTTACGGATTGTATAAGGGAATAGTGTTGTTTGTGTTCACATGTGCTAAAGGAAAAAATCAATCCTATTAAAGTAGGATTTTTATTCATTTATGATAAATCTGCTAACTAGATATGCTCAACTAAGAGCATTGTTACAATACACATTAAAGAATAAGAATACTTTACATTTTAAGAAACTGTAAAGATGATTTACTGAGATAGGTATGTTGTTGACTTCAAATACCTCATAAAAGGTACTGTCAATTTCCATACTATGATTCTGGCTTAGTATGCAAATACTATCTACGACACTCATCTTGCATTTCAAATTTCTCACATATTTGGTGATTTTGGAAACAAGTAATCGAATAGTTTATCAGTTAACTATTTTAGCTATCTTGTAAAGAAGTAGTTGAGAATGTTGGAAACATTAGACTTCAACTTGCTAATTAGTTTCATGCATATGGTTTTAGTATTTTGGATATTAGGATGTAAGACAATTTTTACTTTCTGATGAATGAAGATACGTGGTATTGTTATTCATTACATGTTAATAATTGTTATCCTATATTTGCTTGTTTTAATCCTTGAGGATTATATAATTCTATATATGTCATTGTCGGTTAACTAAATGGAATATTGTTACGAAAGTACAAATATGAGTATTGGTTATATTCTTTGAATATATGGATGGTTCCCGCCAAACTCATATGTTATTCACAAGGGATGCATATTGGACACCCCAACCTTCGAATATTTACTTTTGGATCCTTGTCATGAGTAAAATATCAAAAATGGTTAGTTAGTGATCCTTAGACTGAGAATTTCAAACAAGGATTTGGTATGCGTGGATATTCACTTCTTATTACTAAGTCAAAGCTAACCTGAAAATGATAGTTTTAAAGGCTATTATTCGGATAGTGACGTGAGCAACATTCACAAAACTTGTATTTCACAAAGAAATTTGTTTCTAACTGTGTGCAGTATGATACCATTGGCGCCTCTCCATAATTAATCAGATAATTGTGTGGCCGCACCCAAAGGGTAATGCAAGATGATTTTTGATTACATTTGGTATATCTGAATTAAGTTCTATAACTAGAATCTAAATGGTTAAACTATATGGAATGAGTTAGGATCCATATCTATGGTTTAACGGTATCTGAACAAAGGAATGATTATAGCAAGAGATACATAACCATGCTACTAAGAATGGTTTTTGGCAAAAACTTGATTCTCAGGACATTTCTAGTTTTAAAAACTAATTTGGGGCGAGGCTGTTGGTAGAACATTTCCGTCGTTAGTATTTGGGCAGTCTGCTACTCCGACTCCCAAGTGGGAGCTGTTGGATTATGGTAGTTGGATTAGCACTAATACGACTAGAAATGTGTGAGCCTATTGGGGGCACACACGTTAAGACACGAAGAGTACGTTTATTATGTATTTGATATATATAACTCGTTTATATTTATTAAATATATAATATGTTTTACGAAATATATTTAAACGGTCGTTAAGTTTTGTTAGACGCTTCAACTACCTTTATATATTCGTTAATTAAAAAAAGAAGGGCTTAAATGGTCAAAACGAAAACTCTTGTCCTCCTCCCAAAAGTGGCAGATTTTGGAGGATTCTAGAAAGGGATTTGTCTGTAAATTATAGTGACAATGATGAGTGTTTAGGATAAGATAGAAGAGTTGTGATAAGCTTAAGACTTGAAGATTATCTTTAAGGTTTTAGAGTTTATTTACCACTAGGGGTTAGGTGCTATATAAACACCATTCTTGTCCTTATTCACTTGTCCACAAGAGAAATTAAAAACGATGCACATGAAAATATTATCCTATAAGCATATACAGGTTTTTTCTTTATTCCATACGTCAGAAAGGATCAAGAAACCTAAAGCTACTTTATTCTCTTTTGATACATTCATTCACTAGAATACAACAAAACCCTTTTGTTCGACTGATAAGAAAACAATACATTAGATGCATGCAAATATATATCGTCCATACGTATGCATGTAATATATATTTACATCTACTGTTTTCTTTTTCTCCTTATATATACTATCAGTATTTATTCCCATGTGGATTTGATCGTATAAATTCAAACAAGAACAAATTGTTCCGTTGTTTATTCGTGAAGTTACGACTAGCATCGTAGCGTACTTGTTGGACGTGTTGTGTGAGCAATCATAGACGTGGCAATTTAACCGCTTTGTTTATTAGCATTTGATTCATAAAGAGGTATGATTTCTTTATGTTTATTGTGTGTTAATCATATATGCCAAACTTGATCTATATCCGCTGCGTACTCGTAGTGTTAATGGTTAACAGTTATTTAAATTCTAACACGGAATCGACGAGAAAAATGTTGAGGAATCTGGTCTAAACAAGGAGTCTATGACCGGTATAGACGAGAAAAATGTTAAGGAATCTGGTCCAATTCCAAAGGAGGAGGTTGTGTCGGAACCCTATTAGATTAATGTTAAGGAATCTGTTCTTCCAACGAGGAATGTGTTCCCTATTCTCGATATTATGAGGGGAAGTGAATATACACCCGGCGAGTATTACTATCATGTGATGAAGGATACTAACGAAGTAAATATTGGAATATGTTAGTTGGATTAGCACCTATATGACTAGAAATGTGTGAGCCTATTGGGGGCACACACGTTAAGACACTTAGAGTGCGTTTAATACTTCACGTATGTTTCAATTGTAAACCAAAGGACTAAAAACGACAAGACACGAACCTTATGGTAGCCTCATGTAAGCCGGCCATATGATAGGTTCTAGAGAGTGTCTACATTCGTTGGATCTTGGAGATAAGAAGAAAGGAGAATTGTGATAAGGTTGGATTTTTGGTTTCCTAGTCTTATCATGATTAGGGTTTAGATGGTATATATATATACCTTTACCCTAACTAGATGATGGGAAGAAAAAGGGAAAAAATCATGAAACTCATAAAATGAATCGCCTCCTACATTCAAATAATATCAATTTCCTTCTTTTCCTTTGTTTCTCTTGTCGGTAGAGAACAACAAAACCAATTAAGGTTTTTGTTTTATTTGGTTGGCAAGTATACTAGTATAACATAAACCATTGTTTAGGTTTATAATTATACTTTCATTCATAAATCAAACGTGTACCTTCCTTTTGGTATTCGGTTGGGTTTAAAGCAAATCAAACACTTGTTGTTAGTTTGGTGATACGTGAAACAACGACTAGCATCGTGACATGCTTGTTAGACGTGTTGTGTGAGCAACCATAGAGGTGGTAATTTAACCACTTTGTTTCAATAACATTTGCTGGTGTCTTCGAGGGTTAGTTTTCTTGTTTACCCTATTGGTTATTTATTATGTGTGTTAATCATATGCATCTTACTTGATTCATATCCGCTGCGTACTCGTAGTGTTAATGGTTAACTGATTATAAAATCCCCAACAGTGCATCACGACCTATCGTTTGGTGTATTATGGGTTACACACATAATTAAACACGCTTAGGGCTGCATGAAATCTAGTTTATTTATTGTTTTATTGGAAAATTATGGCAATGACATGCAATTTCTTTCATAAATAATGAGTTAAACGCTAGAAATCAACCAAATGATTAACTTGTAATAATGAATAGATTAAAATTAAAAGTTAATTAAGCTGCCATGTTATTTTATTCTTGATTTATCTTGGCTGTAAGACTCACACAATCATGTTATATGATGGATGTGGCGATCTAGGCACTTTAGCAGAAAACCTAGTGAGAGTCTTATGGTTCTCCAATTGGGGAAGGATCTTTTGATGAAATGAGGCATTATGTGATTACTGCATTTTACATATTGTTATATTCTACATTTACTCCAATTTTCTGTCTGTTTTAATTGCTCATATGTGATATGCCACGTGTCTAGTCAATATTTGCAAAATAGACTTTATGAAACTCTTAAAACCAGACTTATACTTATAGAGAAATTTAGATTGAACATGTCTAATATTACACACATATGCATACTCCTTGTGACCAGTTATGTGTTATTTGCGAAACCAGGGTTTTTGGACAAATTTAATACGAACATTAAAATATGAAAACTTGTTTTCTTGTGTCATTTTAGTTTTTTTATGTGCAAATATGGGTTAAATTGATCTTTAATTTCTCCGCCTCATTACATGTTTTCGGCCATATGAGGGAAAAAAAAAATTATTGGAATTACTTGTGTCTTCGGACGCGTGTAGGAGTACAATATAGGGTTTGATCAATTTGTAATTCCACTATATTGGCAACTATAAAACTAATGTTAACAAAAGAGGTTTCTTAACATAAAATAGCATCATTTATCAATTGGAAGTACGACTCACCCATTGTTGGACAAACTACAAGAGAAGTTTAAGGCGGGTGGAAGTAAGGTTCCCCAAAAGAAGTCAGGTTTTTTATACGCTTTTCGCGCTGACCTGTTTCTCCGCTTCTTTGTGCGTCCAAAATGGAGCTACCGAGAACATTTGACAAAATGATGTCTATACCAAAAAGGTTAACAAAATGTTTTCTTAACTTTGTGCTACAAGTTATTTTGCATGCTTCTTGTAATATTTTGTAAATTTATGTGTATACCCCTATGTGAAATTTTAAGTCTATGCCAGCCAAATGAAGAACACGTGCATTTGGATTGTCTTTCCTGGTCAGATCGCATGGCCTTTCTAACCCATGGCGAATTTTTTTCATTGGTCAGACCTTTGTTAATTTTCGCACATTCTCTTTTGGTCGACTTAAATCGAGTTCCTGGTCAGACCTCGGACCCGAGGCATAAGATGAGACCAAACATGTACATGACCTTACTATATGAGTTACTAAAGTCATGTGTCTCATAAATCTAAGAGTTGCATTAACAATGCAATTAACGCTCGCCGCTTATCTCTTGCCCCACTCTTTTATACATTGGTCAGACCTCTGGTAATAAGTAAGAGGACAAGTAGGATCTTAGTCTTATTAGTAATTAATTAGGTAGTTAATTCTTTTAAGAATTTAATTATCTAAAATACTAAAATTGAACTTTCTATGTTCTATTGTGTTATTGCAACATAATTTGTAAACGGACGTTTGTTTTCTCATAGAATACAAACATAGTCTCTTTTCTGGCAAAAAGAGTGAGACTTACTTCTATCTCTTCTCATTGATTGACAAGAATAAGATAGAGTTATAATTGAATTTTTCTCAATTATATTTAAAACTCACTTTCAATTTTCATTACCCTTTTTCGGTTCTGAAATCTTTGAAAGATAAAATATTTGTGTAACTAGAGAACATTGTGTCTATAGCTACCAAATAATGACATCTTGCACTTGTCACGATGTATGAGTTTAACCGCAATGAGTAAAGAAAATTGCTAGCAGGTCTTCTAGGTAAATTTTCTTGGACTCGATTCATTCCTTATAGTGCTAAACACCCTTGTGGTTAGACAGACAGATTAAGGAGGAAATGCATGCTAAATATTCAAGTTAATGAATACATGATGGCTAGTCCCTCATCTACATAAGTAGAACTTCATATACTCTGTACAATACCTAAGTACATTGCTACTTGTAGGCATTCTAAGAGAGTAGGAAAGTAAATAAATCGCTATTTGCTTTCTACTGGTGATGTAACACTTACAATGTTGACAAATCCAGTGGGAGCTTTGCGTTTTATAACTGAAATAACATTCATGTGAGGTTGTCAATTTCAGTGGGAGCTACAAGATTCATTTCCTTGTGAGTTGCCCATATTATTTCTAGCTTGCTTTGAAATAATATATTACTTTCCGAATATGAACAACCATTGTCTAAAGGAAGATTGCATTTTATTTTATAGGATAACTACTTGTTGCTTTCCTGAAACGTTATCTATAGAATAATAATCCACAATTCCTTATTCAACATTATGGTTTGAAATCTACTTGTAATATCTATGACACTATCATATTGTTTAAACAATCGAACGCTTGTCGTATGGTTTGTCTACTTTAGGTAATGTTGTCCCGTACACAAGTGGGAGAAATCTTAAGTGTGTGCAAGGAACAACATATACAATATGATTAATTGGTTTCTCTTGACCGCAAGATAAGAAAACTAATAAATCTATAGGACTTAAACACAAAATGTCTGTTTTTTTTTTGTGCCCTATTACAATTTAAAAGTAAAGTTATAATATAAAGATACTTCATCTTATGACTATATAATTATTCAAAATATTTATGGTAATTATATAATCATGATTATGAAGTATGAAAATTAACTTTGAAATTACCATTTGAACTCAAAGAGTTTGCTGTTTCATGATTACTTTAGTTAGTATATAATTATGTTTACTTGTTAAGACGTAATTATAAAGTCCTTGAATTAATCAATGACTTATAACATAAAGTATGTAGTAACATTATTATGTCTTCTTGTTAACACATAAACATAAGGTCCTTGAATGATTCAACGCATATTTAATATATAACTTGACATGTTTGTTTTCTTGTAAACACATGATCAAAGAAATTCATGAACTGTTGTCGTCTTTTGTGAACACATGAACATGGAGTTAATGTACTTATTCAAGAAATATACATTAAAGCATGCACTTGGTTGTAAAATACTGTGTATTCAATTTGGCTCAACCCAATTGACAAGTATTTGATCCATAGAGAATTAAGTTATCTAAGGAATTCTGATGGAGTCTCATAATTCCAATGCTCATAGAATACCACACTATCATGGTATGTCTAATGTGTTGAAACAAACTATATTCGTATTGTTTGATTTCTAATAAATTTAATTGCTCTACCTTCAAAAATCGACCAAGGTTAGAATTTTGCGTGTGTCATGGATACACTCAATAAAGTTTCAACCTATAAGGTATTCAAGACATAATCTATATATGGATTGGGATGAATCCTATTATGTCTTGATTAAAGTTTTGAAATTTGTTAATATCTTATAAAGCATATTATTAACAAGCTAAAGATAAGAACTGTAAAAATGTATTTTTGTTGTCCCAATTAAGAACAATTTATTGTTGCTTAAATACTTAGTATTTAGAGAATTATCTCTAATTACAAAAGTAAGTGGGAGCATCTATAAATCTTAAAGATATTCAAGAACAAAATACATAACCTTCAGAATTTACTTGCTGATGTCATACTAGGGTTAAACATGAAAATGTCGAACCAAAGTATAATGTAACTCTCATTCATAAATCCGTAAGGATGCCTCATTAATGGAGTGATATTTTTATATCAATGCTGAGGAATATAAGTTAGTGGGTCATGATAAACCTGTTAACTAATAAGATGAATTATCACATCTTGGATCTGATAAATATCTTAGAACTTTGAATGATAAGATGTAGTCTTTAAAAGACAATCAATGTTTTGAGATTGATCTTTCACCAAACAGTAAAATGTGAGGAGAGAATGAGTTTCTTTTGAAGAAAGGCTCATAAGGACAAGATTGTATACATATTAATGCCTGACTGAAGACAAGAATTTTATAATCCTTACACAAGAAATTGACCTATTATTAAATCTTTCTTTTTCTACACGCATTAATTATATAAAGAACTCTAACTGTTATACAAGTTTTTTTAAATCTGACATATGGCGAATTGAAGATCATAACTCTTTTCTTTATGATTACTTTGCGAGGACGATGAGTAATCAAAAGGGTCATGAGTCTATATTTGTAATATGACAATTAAGTTTTATAACTCTTTCCTTTATGATTACTTTTGCGAGGACGATGTGTAATCAAAAAGGGGTATGAGTATATATGATCTTTATAAAGTATACAAGATAAAAGAATTCAAGTGTGGATTAGATCATGCATCTAGGAGCTGAGATCTTAATTTTAATTACAATATGATTTTTGATTAAATTAAGATAACTCCCGAGTATACCTGACATCAAGTGGGTGCACTATGTTTTTCCTTAAAATTCATATGTTGAGTAACATATTGAAACTATCATTCCATCTAAGCTTGATATTAATCCTTGAGACTGGAATGAAACTTCACTTGGGAATTTAGGGAACAAACTTGCCAATACATTATCCTCATTCTGTTCCGGATTGTAATCCCTAATAAAAAATATAGCTCCATGAGAAAAAGCAAACAAATGACCTTGAAATAAATGTTTATTTAAATAAACATATGCGGAAATAAAGTCCAACACAATACTATATATCATTGAAGCAAGTCTTAAATGATATATTTCACTTGAGATAATTTAATACATGGATGGAAACCTTGTTTTTTTAACAAATGATTCATAATGTATATCTTATATTGTGTATGAGACTGGTTGTTACTTTTGCACAATAGCAAGATGAGCTAACAACAACAGTATCTAATTGAGAGTGATTTAGATGACTGTTAAAACAAATGTTTACGAATTTTATAAGGCATAGTGTTGTTTGTGTACACACGATGCTAGAGAATAATCAATCTTAGTTATAGTAGTATTTCATCTTTAATGATAAATCTACTAACTAGATATGCTCAGCTAAGAGCATTGTTGCATTGCACATTAAAGAATAAAAATACTTTACATTTTAAGAAACTGCAAAATTGACTGTCTTAGATAGGTATGTTGTTGACTTCAAATACCCCATTTAAGGTACCATAATATGAAACTTGCAATAATATGCAAATATACATACGACACTCATCATATCATTCAAATCCTTCACAAATTTGTGAATTTAAAACAAGTATTCTTAAAGTTTACTTAGATAACTATTTAGCTGTCTTGTAAAGAAAAAATTAAAAATATTAGATACATTGGACTTCAACTTGCTAATTAGTTTCATGCATATCTGTTTTAGTATTTGGAT